>AAPY01744742.1:0-29788 GCA_000181375.1 Tupaia belangeri
GGATGTCGGCCTGGAAGGCTTGGCCTGGTAGTCTGGGGACACCCAGGACAGCCATGTGGGTTCGTGGAGTGGGATCCTTGTGCTGCCCCTCCCTGGCTTCAGCTACTATTAGCATATGGTCTTGCCATGAACACTGGTATCACTGCAAGAGTGCAGGTGAGTCTGGCAGATGCTTCAGGAGATGAGAGAGGTAGAATGGGTGAGTCAGCGCAGGCTGGCAGAGGAAACCTGTAGACACAGACACCTATGAATAAGGAGTAGAGACTAGGGTGATGATTTCAAGGAGTCTCATCCACGAGACTGAAGTAGGGTGGGGCCTGCCCTGTGTCCCCCAAGGTCTGTCCTACCTACCTGTGTAGTAATGGAGGATTGAGGAGGAGGAGGAGGAGGAGGAGGAGGAGGAGGAGGAGGAGGAGAGGAGTCTAGGCCAGGGTGGACAAAGCCTCTGGTCTCCACATGGATGGGCTGCCCCAGGCTGCCTTTTTCTTCCCACCCTCTGCCACAGGAGGGGCTCTTTGTGTAAATGATTATTAGCTTGTGGACGGTCATGGCTATATGTGCAGGACCAGGGAGGAGGCAGTGCTGGGTCCACACGCAGAGAGGCCCAGCTGCTGAGCCTGCATCCGTGAGCTCAGGTCCCATGGTCCAGCCTTGGGAGTGTGGGGAGGGCCCAGCTGTGGGCACCTGCTGTGCAGCCAGAGACAAACCCAAAGCACCCCCTGCTGCCTACTCGACAGAGCTCCGTCTCTCGGGGGAAGTCCTGGCAGTAGTTCAGCCTGAGGGCCTGTTCACTGTCAGTCCAGGACACCCACAGGCCATGCCCCTGCTCTGTCACGAGGCCACTGATGTTCATAACTAGCCTATTCCAGGGAGGACTTGTGAGTTACCAGGAGGACACTTGGGAAGTAGGATGACTGTCCACTCTGAGGAGGCTGCAGGGAGGTGAGAATGCACAAGGCTCAGGAATGAGATCTGAGCAGCTCCTTGTTCAGGGACGAGGGCTGAGATGACTGTGTTCAGTGTCTGAGTGAGGTGGGTGCTCCTGCTTGAGACCAAACACAGCAAGCACTGTTTCTCGATGAGGGGTGAGTTCTCAGAATGTTTCAATATGCACAAATATTCAGACATCAGAGAGCGTGGGGTGTCAGGGGATAGCAGGCCTGACACATTTGGATCTCGCATTTTTGGAAGAACCTGTTTCAGGGCACAGGAGTGTGTCTACATAGGTGTTTCCCAGTTCAGAAGACACGTCCGTTCTTCCTTCCCTCTTATCTATCTTCCTTCCTTTCTTCCTTTTATTCTTTTTAAAAAAATTTGTCCTGTGCTTTGGATGTTGGATAAAAGAAATCAAAATCCACTGCTGTGAAGCTTTTTCCTAATGTTCCACTAAAAGGTCTATCGTTTAGTATTTACATCTCGAATATGCATGTTGACACCCAGTTTTCTCAACATTACTTTTGAAAAGACCATCCTTTCCATAGTGATTGGTCTTCACTGCCAGGTTGAAAATGACTTCAACATATGGGTTTATTAGGCACTTTCGGTGGACTTTCGGTTTTTAGCCTATATGTACATCTGGCTATATGTGAGAACCATGCTTTTTTTTTTTTTTTTTTTACTTTCTATTGTAGCTTTGTAGTGTGATTGGAAATCAGGAATTGTGAGACCTTCCTCTTTGTTTTTTGTTCTTTTTTTATGAAATAGTTTCAGCTGTTCAGGACCTTTAATTATTTGAATTCTATGTGAATCCTTAGGGTGTATGTTTCTAATCGGTTGTCGGGAACTCACGATGCATTTTTGTGTAGGAAAACAGAAAACTGTGTCGTGATGTTCCTGTCCTAATATTTGTACCAAATTACATTTTTGGAATGTCAATAGCAATTTCAGTGACTCTGTAGATTACTTTGGAATGTACTGACACTTTAACCAGACTTTTTGTTTGGTTTTGTTTTGTTTTGCTTAATATGCATGCACCCATTACAAAGACAGAGAGAGGAAAAGTGAGAAATCACCTACCAGAGGGCATGGCCTTGCTGCAATCCCTTCTCTAGTCTTATGTCAGGATTTGGGGTATGCATGCCATATGGCCATCATGGTTTTCATGCAAGCAGGCCTAAGATTTGAACCACAGACTCAGCCGTGTGTGATCCATTGTCTTAACCTCCACACTAGCTGCTGGGTCACCGATTTTCATTCTTGCAATCCGTGAGCATTTGTCTGCCACTGAAAGTAGTCTGATTACCCTGGACCACGCCTTACCCCCCCTCTGGACAATGCCTCCCCCACCCCGACCCTCCCGCAGAGTGCCTTACCCTCCTAGTGGGGGGCGGGGGCTGGGGACCCGTACAGCATTGGGCCGATTTCCCGCTCTGCGCGAACACAGGAACACCTAATGTGAAGGAAAGGCTGTTAGATCTAAAAGGGAAGCTAGACTGCAACAGCCTAATCGTTGGAGACCTCAGCACTCCACTATCCCCTCTGCACAGATCATCTGGACAAGAAATAGGCACTAAAGAGATAAAGGATCTAAATGATACCATAAATCACAAAGACTTCACAGACATCTATAGAACTTTCCAATTAAACATCACCAAATACACTTTTTTTCTCACCCCCCCCAACCCCACATTGAATCTTTTCAAGGATTGACCACATCATTGGGCACAAAGCAAACCTCTACAGATTCAAAGGCAGAGAAGCTAGATCCAGCATCTTCTCCGACCGTGATGGAATGAAACTTGAGTTGAATTTCAAGAGAAATACTCAAAATTACTCAAATACATGGCAACTAAATAACCTACTCCTGAATGACTCCACAACTGCTGAAGAACTGAAGACTGAAATCCAAAGATTCATGGAAGCCAATGACCATGAGGACAGGAGTTTCCATAATCTTTGGGATGCCGCTTAAGCAGTCATGAGAGGAGAGGAGAAGATTCCTCATGGCTCCTGCGAACTAGATTGAACTTCCAGAATTAGAAAGAAACACACCATCCATCAGTTGACAAGAAATCACCAAAGGACCACAAGAAATATGGGAAAGAAAATTTAAAAAAAAAATGAAAAACCTCTCCTCTAAGGGAAAAAATAATTCCTCTTCATCCACAAGCAGTTCAATGGAAATCATGGCAATGTCTGATAAAGAATTTAGAACATTCATAATGGCGAAGCTAACAGAGATGGAAGAGAAGAGACAATGAACTGCTGAAGACAAAGGAGAAAGAAGTTGAAGAATTCCAGGAGGTGAGGAAATTCTTGCAGGAAATTCCCCTAAAAGAGGAATTACACACTTTCAAAAAGAATCAAACGGAACTGTTAGAGGGGAAGTCTGTAATACAGGGAGTCAAAATCTCCCTTGACAGTATGAAAAGCAGACTAGATCATACAGAATATACAATCTCGACGTAGAAGAGAAAATTGCTGGCATATCAAAATCCACCCCAAAGACGGAGAAAATGGCCCCCAAATTTGAGAACAATATATGAGAAGTACTAGATACCATCAAACGTCCAAACATGCGGATAATTGGCATTCCAGAAGGTGAAGAGTCCCATAAGGGCATTGATCATTTCTTTCATGAGAGATCCTGCAAGAAAACTTTCCAAACCTAGAGAGGCACTCCAAGATCCAGTCCCAAGAAATGCAAAGGGTCCCTAATAGAATCAACCCAAGAAGATCTTCTCCAAGACACACTATAGCCGGGTTGACCAAAACCACAGACAGAGACAAGATACTAAGATTGGCAAGAGAAAAACATCCAGTTACCTACAAAGGACATCCCATCAGGCTAACGACAGGCCTCTCATCGGAAACAATGCGAGCGAGGAACGGGCGGGAAAATATATCCAAAGTGTTCATAGAAGAGCAATTTCAGCCAAGAATACTGTACCCGGCAAGACGACCTCTCATGTGGGAAGAAAGGACAAGAACATTCTCAGATAAACAAAAACCTGAAGGAATTTACCAGCACCAGACCAGATGTCCAAGAAGTTCTCCAGGGTGTGCTATATCAGGAAAATTAAATACAGTCACACAGAAATAAGAGATAAGGGAACCAGCAGTTAGCGTAATGGCTATGTCGCTGGACTCCCACGTGGTCGACCGCGGTTCGCGTCCCGGACCCGGTGGCTTAAAACTCAGGCCGGGTGCGTGTGCGTGCACGCCCCAGATCGCGAGAGGCGAATGGAGAAGAAGGGATTGCGGCGTGACCATCCCCCCTGGGGAGTGATTTCTCGCTTTCTGTCTCTATGTCTTTCTCTGTCTGTCTGGCGAGCGCACGTGCCCTGTAGCGACAAGCCTCTCAAAAAGAAGCAGACAAGCAAACAAAAACAAAGAAGAGTTAAAAAACACTAACAAAGTGGCCTACTTAATCCTAGGGGCAAGTCTGGAGTTGAATATTATATCGCAGAATTTAATCAGGAAAATTGAACCCAAACAGAAGATAGAGTACATGAGAGTGATAGGTTCATGCACCTCCCATTTGAACAGAATCCTAACCTGTTTGCTGGCTTGAAGCAAAGTTCCTTAGCATTTCTTGGATTGAAGTGCAAACCGGTTTTCTTAATAAAAGCAAGTGAACTTGCTATTGAAAGTAGTTCGATAATTTAAGAAATTGTGTGATGAATACAATGTGAGTGGGAAAGGAATGGAAGACAATTGTAGACACCAGAGATAGTGTGAGAAGAGGGTGGGAAAGGACAGAGGGTCAGAAAGCGGGGTAAAAATGTCTAGAAACTAGAAATGGAGAGTTTTTGATAATATGCATGATGAAGTCACTATGCAGAATATTCTGGATGGGAAATGACATTTTGTATGCTGTGATGATGCTTAGGGAAGGAATGTAAATCAAGTTAGGGAAAAAAACGTTTCAGGAAAAAAAGTGTATTCGATGACGGCAGTAAGATATGTAGCCCCAGCTAGGTGCTACTGTATAGGATGTCTACAGTTAGACTTTAGTTCAAGGAAATGTGTGTATCAGCTGTGTTTGCTATGAAACTCTTTAGATTGATTAATTCAATAAAATGTGGAGGGAAAACAGTATAGAAACACACATAGATACCAGAGACAGTGGGGAAGGAGAGGGGGAAGTGGCAGAGGGTAAGAGAGAGGGAATCAAGGATGGGGGTGGGGGGAGCAAAACATACAGGAAACGAGAAAGGGAAAAGTATTTGTTGACCATAACATGTACGTTGATGTGCTTGATTGAGACAGTATACAGTGTACTCTGGGTGGACATACAAAGCAGTCAAAAGAGGAAAGTTCATAGAAATGAGTGCCTCGGTGGGCAGGTTCGATGGGAGAGGACCTGCCCTCATCTGTAGGGACCTGAAAGGGCTGCCTTGGGGGTGCAGAACCCCCTCCACCTGCCGACCCCCCCTTCGGCGCACAGTAGCCTCCAAAGCGACAGTCATGGAGGAAAGCAGAGTTCCCCCTCTCTCCTAAAGGAGGGGTGCGCGGGCCCTGCAGCTGGGTTGGAGCTTGGCTCTTGGCCTCTCCTGGACAACACATTCCCCTACCCAAGGTAGCTGCTTCTCCTAGCAGGGACAGCAGGGTCCCCTACCCTGGACAGCGCCTTCACCCCACCTCCCACGGCCCGCCCCCCGCCACCGCAGGCCTCGCCCTGGCGTCTTTCTGTCTGAGTGAGGAGAGGGCTCCACTTAGGGCATTGGGCCCAGGTTCCACACAGCACAGCCCAGTGCTGCCCTCTTGCGTGCGTGCTTGCGTGGGCGGATCGCAGGGGAAGTCCGCCAAGGAGAAGCGGCCCCATTCCTCCACCTGCGCTGCCCGAGAGCGTGGCTCCCCGTGTTCCCAGGCGAGGCCCTGGGAGCCCGAGGTGTGTAGCCCCCTCGGTGCGAGTCCCCGGGAAGACAGGGTCGCCTGGGGCGCGCACGGAGCGGAGCGGAGAGGAGCGGAACCCAATGGCCGGCCGTGGAGGACAAGGAAGGTAGGCGAAGGCGAAGGCGTCTGCGGTCTCAGTGGGTTCTCTGGGACCTCTGCGGTGGGGGCTGGGCTCCTGGGCAGATGGGATGTCGGCCTGGAAGGCTTGGCCTGGTAGTCTGGGGACACCCAGGACAGCCATGTGGGTTCGTGGAGTGGGATCCTTGTGCTGCCCCTCCCTGGCTTCAGCTACTATTAGCATATGGTCTTGCCATGAACACTGGTATCACTGCAAGAGTGCAGGTGAGTCTGGCAGATGCTTCAGGAGATGAGAGAGGTAGAATGGGTGAGTCAGCGCAGGCTGGCAGAGGAAACCTGTAGACACAGACACCTATGAATAAGGAGTAGAGACTAGGGTGATGATTTCAAGGAGTCTCATCCACGAGACTGAAGTAGGGTGGGGCCTGCCCTGTGGCCCCCAAGGTCTGTCCTACCTACCTGTGTAGTAATGGAGGATTGAGGAGGAGGAGGAGGAGGAGGAGGAGGAGGAGGAGGAGGAGAGGAGTCTAGGCCAGGGTGGACAAAGCCTTTGGTCTCCACATGGATGGGCTGCCCCAGGCTGCCTTTTCTTCCCACCCTCTGCCACAGGAGGGGCTCTTTGTGTAAATGATTATTAGCTTGTGGACGGTCATGGCTATATGTGCAGGACCAGGGAGGAGGCAGTGCTGGGTCCATACGCAGAGAGGCCCAGCTGCTGAGCCTGCATCCGTGAGCTCAGGTCCCATGGTCCAGCCTTGGGAGTGTGGGGAGGGCCCAGCTGTGGGCACCTGCTGTGCAGCCAGAGACAAACCCAAAGCACCCCCTGCTGCCTACTCGACAGAGCTCCGTCTCTCGGGGGAAGTCCTGGCAGTAGTTCAGCCTGAGGGCCTGTTCACTGTCAGTCCAGGACACCCACAGGCCATGCCCCTGCTCTGTCACGAGGCCACTGATGTTCATAACTAGCCTATTCCAGGGAGGACTTGTGAGTTACCAGGACACTTGGGAAGTAGGATGACTGTCCACTCTGAGGAGGCTGCAGGGAGGTGAGAATGCACAAGGCTCAGGAATGAGATCTGAGCAGCTCCTTGTTCAGGGACGAGGGCTGAGATGACTGTGTTCAGTGTCTGAGTGAGGTGGGTGCTCCTGCTTGAGACCAAACACAGCAAGCACTGTTTCTCGATGAGGGGTGAGTTCTCAGAATGTTTCAATATGCACAAATATTCAGACATCAGAGAGCGTGGGGTGTCAGGGGATAGCAGGCCTGACACATTTGGATCTCGCATTTTTGGAAGAACCTGTTTCAGGGCACAGGAGTGTGTCTACATAGGTGTTTCCCAGTTCAGAAGACACGTCCGTTCTTCCTTCCCTCTTATCTATCTTCCTTCCTTTCTTCCTTTTATTCTTTTTTAAAAAATTTGTCCTGTGCTTTTGATGTTGGATAAAAGAAATCAAAATCCACTGCTGTGAAGCTTTTTCCTAATGTTCCACTAAAAGGTCTATCGTTTAGTATTTACATCTCGAATATGCATGTTGACACCCAGTTTTCTCAACATGACTTTTGAAAAGACCATCCTTTCCATAGTGATTGGTCTTAACTGCCAGGTTGAAAATGACTTCAACATATGGGTTTATTCGGCACTTTCGGTGGACTTTCGGTTTTTTGCCTATATGTACGTCTGGCTATATGTGAGAACCATGCTTTTTTTTTTTTTTTCTTTTTTACTTTCTATTGTAGCATTGTAGTGTGATTGGAAATCAGGAATTGTGAGACGTTCCTCTTTGTTTTTTTTTTCTTTTTTTATGAAATAGTTTCAGCTGTTCAGGACCTTTAATTATTTGAATTCTATGTGAATCCTTAGGGTGTATGTTTCTAATCGGTTGTCGGGAACTCACGATGCATTTTTGTGTAGGAAAACAGAAAACTGTGTCGTGATGTTCCTGTCCTAATATTTGTACCAAATTACATTTTTGGAATGTCAATAGCAATTTCAGTGACTCTGTAGATTACTTTGGAATGTACTGACACTTTAACCAGACTTTTTGTTTGGTTTTGTTTTGTTTTGCTTAATATGCATGCACCCATTACAAAGACAGAGAGGAAAAGTGAGAAATCACCTACCAGAGGGCATGGCCTTGCTGCAATCCCTTCTCTAGTCTTATGTCAGGATTTGGGGTATGCATGCCATATGGCCATCATGGTTTTCATGCAAGCAGGCCTAAGATTTGAACCACAGACTCAGCCGTGTGTGATCCATTGTCTTAACCTCCACACTAGCTGCTGGGTCACCGATTTTTATTCTTGCAATCCGTGAGCATTTGACTGCCACTGAAAGTAGTCTGATTACCCTGGACCACGCCTTACCCCCCCTCTGGACAATGCCTCCCCCACCCCGACCCTCCCGCAGAGTGCCTTACCCTCCTAGTGGGGGGCGGGGGCTGGGGACCCGTACAGCATTGGGCCGATTTCCCGCTCTGCGCGAACACAGGAACACCTAATGTGAAGGAAAGGCTGTTAGATCTAAAAGGGAAGCTAGACTGCAACAGCCTAATCGTTGGAGACCTCAGCACTCCACTATCCCCTCTGCACAGATCATCTGGACAAGAAATAGGCACTAAAGAGATAAAGGATCTAAAGGATACCATAAATCACAAAGACTTCACAGACATCTATAGAACTTTCCAATTAAACATCACCAAATACACTTTTTTTCTCACCCGCCCCACACCACATTGAATCTTTTCAAGGATTGACCACATCATTGGGCACAAAGCAAACCTCTACAGATTCAAAGGCAGAGAAGCTAGATCCAGCATCTTCTCCGACCATGATGGAATGAAACTTGAGTTGAATTTCAAGAGAAATACTCAAAATTACTCAAATACATGGCAACTAAATAACCTACTCCTGAATGACTCCACAACTGCTGAAGAACTGAAGACTGAAATCAAAAGATTCATGGAAGCCCATGACCATGAGGACAGGAGTTTCCATAATCTTTGGGATGCCGCTTAAGCAGTCATAAGAGGAGAGGAGAAGATTCCTCATGGCTCCTGCGAACTAGATTGAACTTCCAGAATTAGAAAGAAACACACCATCCATCAGTTGACAAGAAATCACCAAAGGACCACAAGAAATATGGGAAAGAAAATTTTTTAAAAAATGAAAAACCTCTCCTCTAAGGGAAAAAATAATTCCTCTTCATCCACAAGCAGTTCAATGGAAATCATGGCAATGTCTGATAAAGAATTTAGAACATTCATAATGGCGAAGCTAACAGAGATGGAAGAGAAGAGACAATGAACTGCTGAAGAGCAAGGAGAAAGAAGTTGAAGAATTCCAGGAGGTGAGGAAATTCTTGCAGGAAATTCCCCTAAAAGAGGAATTACACACTTTCAAAAAGAATCAAACGGAACTGTTAGAGGGGAAGTCTGTAATACAGGGAGTCAAAATCTCCCTTGACAGTATGAAAAGCAGACTAGATCATACAGAATATACAATCTCGACGTAGAAGAGGAAATTGCTGGCCTATCAAAATCCACCCCAAAGACGGAGAAAATGGCCCCCAAATTTGAGAAGAATATATGAGAAGTACTAGATACCATCAAACGTCCAAACATGCGGATAATTGGCATTCCAGAAGGTGAAGAGTCCCATAAGGGCACTGATCATTTCTTTCATGAGAGATCCTGCAAGAAAACTTTCCAAACCTAGAGAGGCACTCAAAGATCCAGTCCCAAGAAATACAAAGGGTCCCTAATAGAATCAACCCAAGAAGATCTTCTCCAAGACACACTATAGCCGGGTTGACCAAAACCACAGACAGAGACAAGATACTAAGATTGGCAAGAGAAAAACATCCAGTTACCTACAAAGGACATCCCATCAGGCTCACGACAGGCCTCTCATCGGAAACAATGCGAGCGAGGAACGGGCGGGAAAATATATCCAAAGTGTTCATAGAAGAGCAATTTCAGCCAAGAATACTGTACCCGGCAAGACGATCTTTCATGTGGGAAGAAAGGACAAGAACATTCTCAGATAAACAAAAACCTGAAGGAATTTACCAGCACCAGACCAGATGTCCAAGAAGTTCTCCAGGGTGTGCTATATCAGGAAAATTAAATACAGTCACACAGAAATAAGAGATAAGGGAACCAGCAGTTAGCGTAATGGCTATGTCGCTGGACTCCCACGTGGTCGACCGCGGTTCGCGTCCCGGACCCGGTGGCTTAAAACTCAGGCCGGGTGCGTGTGCGTGCACGCCCAAGATCGCGAGAGGCGAATGGAGAAGAAGGGATTGCGGCGTGACCATCCCCCCTGGGGGGTGATTTCTCCCTTTCTGTCTCTATGTCTTTCTCTGTCTGTCTGGCGAGCGCACGTGCCCTGTAGCGACAAGCCTCTCAAAAAGAAGCAGACAAGCAAACAAAAACAAAGAAGAGTTAAAAAACACTAACAAAGTGGCCTACTTAATCCTAGGGGCAAGTCTGGAGTTGAATATTATATCACAGAATTTAATCAGGAAAATTGAACCCAAACAGAAGATAGAGTACATGAGAGTGATAGGTTCATGCACCTCCCATTTGAACAGAATCCTAACCTGTTTGCTGGCTTGAAGCAAAGTTCCTTAGCATTTCTTGGATTGAAGTGAAAACCGGTTTTCTTAATAAAAGCAAGTGAACTTGCTATTGAAAGTAGTTCGATAATTTAAGAAATTGTGTGATGAATACAATGTGAGTGGGAAAGGAATGGAAGACAATTGTAGACACCAGAGATAGTGTGAGAAGAGGGTGGGAAAGGACAGAGGGTCAGAAAGCGGGGTAAAAAAGTCTAGAAACTAGAAATGGAGAGTTTTTGATAATATGCATGATGAAGTCACTATGCAGAATATTCTGGATGGGAAATGACATTTTGTATGCTGTGATGATGCTTAGGGAAGGAATGTAAATCAAGTTAGGGAAAAAAAAGTTTCAGGAAAAAAAGTGTATTCGATGACGGCAGTAAGATATGTAGCCCCAGCTAGGTGCTACTGTATAGGATGTCTACAGTTAGACTTTAGTTCAAGGAAATGTGTGTATCAGCTGTGTTTGCTATGAAACTCTTTAGATTGATTAAGATCTGTAGTAATTCAATAAAATGTGGAGGGAAAACAGTATAGAAACACACATAGATACCAGAGACAGTGGGGAAGGAGAGGGGGAAGTGGCAGAGGGTAAGAGAGAGGGAATCAAGGATGGGGGTGGGGGGAGCAAAACATACAGGAAACGAGAAAGGGAAAAGTATTTGTTGACCATAACATGTACGTTGATGTGCTTGATTGAGACAGTATACAGTGTACTCTGGGTGGACATACAAAGCAGTCAAAAGAGGAAAGTTCATAGAAATGAGTGCCTCGGTGGGCAGGTTCGATGGGAGAGGACCTGCCCTCATCTGTAGGGACCTGAAAGGGCTGCCTTGGGGGTGCAGAACCCCCTCCACCTGCCGACCCCCCCCTTCGGCGCACAGTAGCCTCCAAAGCGACAGTCATGGAGGAAAGCAGAGTTCCCCCTCTCTCCTAAAGGAGGGGTGCGCGGGCCCTGCAGCTGGGTTGGAGCTTGGCTCTTGGCCTCTCCTGGACAACACATTCCCCTACCCAAGGTAGCTGCTTCTCCTAGCAGGGACAGCAGGGTCCCCTACCCTGGACAGCGCCTTCACCCCACCCCCGACGGCCCGCCCCCCGCCACCGCAGGCCCCGCCCTGGCGCCTTTCTGTCTGAGTGAGGAGAGGGCTCCACTTAGGGCATTGGGCCCAGGTTCCACACAGCACAGCCCAGTGCTGCCCTCTTGCGTGCGTGTTTGCGTGGGCGGATCGCAGGGGAAGTCCGCCAAGGAGAAGCGGCCCCATTCCTCCACCTGCGCTGCCCGAGAGCGTGGCTCCCCGTGTTCCCAGGCGAGGCCCTGGGAGCCCGAGGTGTGTAGCCCCCTCGGTGCGAGTCCCCGGGAAGACAGGGTCGCCTGGGGCGCGCACGGAGCGGAGCGGAGAGGAGCGGAACCCAATGGCCGGCCGTGGAGGACAAGGAAGGTAGGCGAAGGCGACGGCGTCTGCGGTCTCAGTGGGTTCTCTGGGACCTCTGCGGTGGGGGCTGGGCTCCTGGGCAGATGGGATGTCGGCCTGGAAGGCTTGGCCTGGTAGTCTGGGGACACCCAGGACAGCCATGTGGGTTCGTGGAGTGGGATCCTTGTGCTGCCCCTCCCTGGCTTCAGCTACTATTAGCATATGGTCTTGCCATGAACACTGGTATCACTGCAAGAGTGCAGGTGAGTCTGGCAGATGCTTCAGGAGATGAGAGAGGTAGAATGGGTGAGTCAGCGCAGGCTGGCAGAGGAAACCTGTAGACACAGACACCTATGAATAAGGAGTAGAGACTAGGGTGATGATTTCAAGGAGTCTCATCCACGAGACTGAAGTAGGGTGGGGCCTGCCCTGTGGCCCCCAAGGTCTGTCCTACCTACCTGTGTAGTAATGGAGGATTGAGGAGGAGGAGGAGGAGGAGGAGGAGGAGGAGGAGGAGGAGGAGGAGGAGAGGAGTCTAGGCCAGTGTGGACAAAGCCTCTGGTCTCCACATGGATGGGCTGCCCCAGGCTGCCTTTTCTTCCCACCCTCTGCCACAGGAGGGGCTCTTTGTGTAAATGATTATTAGCTTGTGGACGGTCATGGCTATATGTGCAGGACCAGGGAGGAGGCAGTGCTGGGTCCACACGCAGAGAGGCCCAGCTGCTGAGCCTGCATCCGTGAGCTCAGGTCCCATGGTCCAGCCTTGGGAGTGTGGGGAGGGCCCAGCTGTGGGCACCTGCTGTGCAGTCAGAGACAAACCCAAAGCACCCCCTGCTGCCTACTCGACAGAGCTCCGTCTCTCGGGGGAAGTCCTGGCAGTAGTTCAGCCTGAGGGCCTGTTCACTGTCAGTCCAGGACAGCCACAGGCCATGCCCCTGCTCTGTCACGAGGCCACTGATGTTCATAACTAGCCTATTCCAGGGAGGACTTGTGAGTTACCAGGACACTTGGGAAGTAGGATGACTGTCCACTCTGAGGAGGCTGCAGGGAGGTGAGAATGCACAAGGCTCAGGAATGAGATCTGAGCAGCTCCTTGTTCAGGGACGAGGGCTGAGATGACTGTGTTCAGTGTCTGAGTGAGGTGGGTGCTCCTGCTTGAGACCAAACACAGCAAGCACTGTTTCTCGATGAGGGGTGAGTTCTCAGAATGTTTCAATATGCACAAATATTCAGACATCAGAGAGCGTGGGGTGTCAGGGGATAGCAGGCCTGACACATTTGGATCTCGCATTTTTGGAAGAACCTGTTTCAGGGCACAGGAGTGTGTCTACATAGGTGTTTCCCAGTTCAGGAGACACGTCCGTTCTTCCTTCCCTCTTATCTATCTTCCTTCCTTTCTTCCTTTTATTCTTTTTTAAAAAATTTGTCCTGTGCTTTTGATGTTGGATAAAAGAAATCAAAATCCACTGCTGTGAAGCTTTTTCCTAATGTTCCACTAAAAGGTCTATCGTTTAGTATTTACATCTCGAATATGCATGTTGACACCCAGTTTTCTCAACATGACTTTTGAAAAGACCATCCTTTCCATAGTGATTGGTCTTAACTGCCAGGTTGAAAATGACTTCAACATATGGGTTTATTCGGCACTTTCGGTGGACTTTCGGTTTTTTGCCTATATGTACGTCTGGCTATATGTGAGAACCATGCTTTTTTTTTTTTTTTCTTTTTTACTTTCTATTGTAGCATTGTAGTGTGATTGGAAATCAGGAATTGTGAGACGTTCCTCTTTGTTTTTTTTCTTTTTTTATGAAATAGTTTCAGCTGTTCAGGACCTTTAATTATTTGAATTCTATGTGAATCCTTAGGGTGTATGTTTCTAATCGGTTGTCGGGAACTCACGATGCATTTTTGTGTAGGAAAACAGAAAAATGTGTCGTGATGTTCCTGTCCTAATATTTGTACCAAATTACATTTTTGGAATGTCAATAGCAATTTCAGTGACTCTGTAGATTACTTTGGAATGTACTGACACTTTAACCAGACTTTTTGTTTGGTTTTGTTTTGTTTTGCTTAATATGCATGCACCCATTACAAAGACAGAGAGAGGAAAAGTGAGAAATCACCTACCAGAGGGCATGGCCTTGCTGCAATCCCTTCTCTAGTCTTATGTCAGGATTTGGGGTATGCATGCCATATGGCCATCATGGTTTTCATGCAACCAGGCCTAAGATTTGAACCACAGACTCAGCCGTGTGTGATCCATTGTCTTAACCTCCACACTAGCTGCTGGGTCACCGATTTTCATTCTTGCAATCCGTGAGCATTTGTCTGCCACTGAAAGTAGTCTGATTACCCTGGACCACGCCTTACCCCCCCTCTGGACAATGCCTCCCCCACCCCGACCCTCCCGCAGAGTGCCTTACCCTCCTAGTGGGGGGCGGGGGCTGGGGACCCGTACAGCATTGGGCCGATTTCCCGCTCTGCGCGAACACAGGAACACCTAATGTGAAGGAAAGGCTGTTAGATCTAAAAGGGAAGCTAGACTGCAACAGCCTAATCGTTGGAGACCTCAGCACTCCACTATCCCCTCTGCACAGATCATCTGGACAAGAAATAGGCACTAAAGAGATAAAGGATCTAAAGGATACCATAAATCACAAAGACTTCACAGACATCTATAGAACTTTCCAATTAAACATCACCAAATACACTTTTTTTCTCACCCCCCCACCCCACATAGAATCTTTTCAAGGATTGACCACATCATTGGGCACAAAGCAAACCTCTACAGATTCAAAGGCAGAGAAGCTAGATCCAGCATCTTCTCTGACCATGATGGAACAAAACTTGATTTGAATTTCAAGAGAAATACTCAAAATTACTCAAATATATGGCAACTAAATAACCTACTCCTGAATGACTCCACAACTGCTGAAGAACTGAAGACTGAAATCAAAAGATTCATGGAAGCCCATGACCATGAGGACAGGAGTTTCCATAATCTTTGGGATGCCGCTTAAGCAGTCATAAGAGGAGAGGAGAAGATTCCTCATGGCTCCTGCGAACTAGATTGAACTTCCAGAATTAGAAAGAAACACACCATCCATCAGTTGACAAGAAATCACCAAAGGACCACAAGAAATATGGGAAAGAAAATTAAAAAAAAAACAGAAAAACCTCTCCTCTAAGGGAAAAAATAATTCCTCTTCATCCACAAGCAGTTCAATGGAAATCATGGCAATGTCTGATAAAGAATTTAGAACATTCATAATGGCGAAGCTAACAGAGATGGAAGAGAAGAGACAATGAACTGCTGAAGAGCAAGGAGAAAGAAGTTGAAGAATTCCAGGAGGTGAGGAAATTCTTGCAGGAAATTCCCCTAAAAGAGGAATTACACACTTTCAAAAAGAATCAAACGGAACTGTTAGAGGGGAAGTCTGTAATACAGGGAGTCAAAATCTCCCTTGACAGTATGAAAAGCAGACTAGATCATACAGAATATACAATCTCGACGTAGAAGAGGAAATTGCTGGCCTATCAAAATCCACCCCAAAGACGGAGAAAATGGCCCCCAAATTTGAGAAGAATATATGAGAAGTACTAGATACCATCAAACGTCCAAACATGCGGATAATTGGCATTCCAGAAGGTGAAGAGTCCCATAAGGGCACTGATCATTTCTTTCATGAGAGATCCTGCCAGAAAACTTTCCAAACCTAGAGAGGCACTCAAAGATCCAGTCCCAAGAAATACAAAGGGTCCCTAATAGAATCAACCCAAGAAGATCTTCTCCAAGACACACTCTAGCCAGGTTGACCAAAACCACAGACAGAGACAAGATACTAAGATTGGCAAGAGAAAAACATCCAGTTACCTACAAAGGACATCCCATCAGGCTAACGACAGGCCTCTCATCGGAAACAATGCGAGCGAGGAACGGGCGGGAAAATATATCCAAAGTGTTAATAGAAGAGCAATTTCAGCCAAGAATACTGTACCCGGCAAGACGATCTTTCATGTGGGAAGAAAGGACAAGAACATTCTCAGATAAACAAAAACCTGAAGGAATTTACCAGCACCAGACCAGATGTCCAAGAAGTTCTCCAGGGTGTGCTATATCAGGAAAATTAAATACAGTCACACAGAAATAAGAGATAAGGGAACCAGCAGTTAGCGTAATGGCTATGTCGCTGGACTCCCACGTGGTCGACCGCGGTTCGCGTCCCGGACCCGGTGGCTTAAAACTCAGGCCGGGTGCGTGTGCGTGCACGCCCAAGATCGCGAGAGGCGAATGGAGAAGAAGGGATTGCGGCGTGACCATCCCCCCTGGGGGGTGATTTCTCGCTTTCTGTCTCTATGTCTTTCTCTGTCTGTCTGGCGAGCACACGTGCCCTGTAGCGACAAGCCTCTCAAAAAGAAGCAGACAAGCAAACAAAAACAAAGAAGAGTTAAAAAACACTAACAAAGTGGCCTACTTAATCCTAGGGGCAAGTCTGGAGTTGAATATTATATCGCAGAATTTAATCAGGAAAATTGAACCCAAACAGAAGATAGAGTACATGAGAGTGATAGGTTCATGCACCTCCCATTTGAACAGAATCCTAACCTGTTTGCTGGCTTGAAGCAAAGTTCCTTAGCATTTCTTGGATTGAAGTGAAAACCGGTTTTCTTAATAAAAGCAAGTGAACTTGCTATTGAAAGTAGTTCGATAATTTAAGAAATTGTGTGATGAATACAATGTGAGTGGGAAAGGAATGGAAGACAATTGTAGACACCAGAGATAGTGTGAGAAGAGGGTGGGAAAGGACAGAGGGTCAGAAAGCGGGGTAAAAAAGTCTAGAAACTAGAAATGGAGAGTTTTTGATAATATGCATGATGAAGTCACTATGCAGAATATTCTGGATGGGAAATGACATTTTGTATGCTGTGATGATGCTTAGGGAAGGAATGTAAATCAAGTTAGGGAAAAAAACGTTTCAGGAAAAAAAGTGTATTCGATGACGGCAGTAAGATATGTAGCCCCAGCTAGGTGCTACTGTATAGGATGTCTACAGTTAGACTTTAGTTCAAGGAAATGTGTGTATCAGCTGTGTTTGCTATGAAACTCTTTAGATTGATTAAGATCTGTAGTAATTCAATAAAATGTGGAGGGAAAACAGTATAGAAACACACATAGATACCAGAGACAGTGGGGAAGGAGAGGGGGAAGTGGCAGAGGGTAAGAGAGAGGGAATCAAGGATGGGGGTGGGGGGAGCAAAACATACAGGAAACGAGAAAGGGAAAAGTATTTGTTGACCATAACATGTACATTGATGTGCTTGATTGAGACAGTATACAGTGTACTCTGGGTGGACATACAAAGCAGTCAAAAGAGGAAAGTTCATAGAAATGAGTGCCTCGGTGGGCAGGTTCGATGGGAGAAGACCTGCCCTCATCTGTAGGGACCTGAAAGGGCTGCCTTGGGGGTGCAGAACCCCCTCCACCTGCCGACCCCCGCTTCGGCGCACAGTAGCCTCCAAAGCGACAGTCATGGAGGAAAGCAGAGTTCCCCCTCTCTCCTAAAGGAGGGGTGCACGGGCCCTGCAGCTGGGTTGGAGCTTGGCTCTTGGCCTCTCCTGGACAACACATTCCCCTACCCAAGGTAGCTGCTTCTCCTAGCAGGGACAGCAGGGTCCCCTACCCTGGACAGCGCCTTCACCCCACCCCACCCCCCACCCCCCGCCCTGCCCCCCGCCACCGCAGGCCCCGCCCTGGCGCCTTTCTGTCTGAGTGAGGAGAGGGCTCCACTTAGGGCATTGGGCCCAGGTTCCACACAGCACAGCCCAGTGCTGCCCTCTTGCGTGCGTGCTTGTGTGGGCGGATCGCAGGGGAAGTCCGCCAAGGAGAAGCGGCCCCATTCCTCCACCTGCGCTGCCCGAGAGCGTGGCTCCCCGTGTTCCCAGGCGAGGCCCTGGGAGCCCGAGGTGTGTAGCCCCCTCGGTGCGAGTCCCCGGGAAGACAGGGTCGCCTGGGGCGCGCACGGAGCGGAGCGGAGAGGAGCGGAACCCAATGGGCGGCCGTGGAGGACAAGGAAGGTAGGCGAAGGCGACGGCGTCTGCGGTCTCAGTGGGTTCTCTGGGACCTCTGCGGTGGGGGCTGGGCTCCTGGGCAGATGGGATGTCGGCCTGGAAGGCTTGGCCTGGTAGTCTGGGGACACCCAGGACAGCCATGTGGGTTCGTGGAGTGGGATCCTTGTGCTGCCCCTCCCTGGCTTCAGCTACTATTAGCATATGGTCTTGCCATGAACACTGGTATCACTGCAAGAGTGCAGGTGAGTCTGGCAGATGCTTCAGGAGATGAGAGAGGTAGAATGGGTGAGTCAGCGCAGGCTGGCAGAGGAAACCTGTAGACACAGACACCTATGAATAAGGAGTAGAGACTAGGGTGATGATTTCAAGGAGTCTCATCCACGAGACTGAAGTAGGGTGGGGCCTGCCCTGTGGCCCCCAAGGTCTGTCCTACCTACCTGTGTAGTAATGGAGGATTGAGGAGGAGGAGGAGGAGGAGGAGAGGAGTCTAGGCCAGGGTGGACAAAGCCTCTGGTCTCCACATGGATGGGCTGCCCCAGGCTGCCTTTTCTTCCCACCCTCTGCCACAGGAGGGGCTCTTTGTGTAAATGATTATTAGCTTGTGGACGGTCATGGCTATATGTGCAGGACCAGGGAGGAGGCAGTGCTGGGTCCACACGCAGAGAGGCCCAGCTGCTGAGCCTGCATCCGTGAGCTCAGGTCCCATGGTCCAGCCTTGGGAGTGTGGGGAGGGCCCAGCTGTGGGCACCTGCTGTGCAGCCAGAGACAAACCCAAAGCACCCCCTGCTGCCTACTCGACAGAGCTCCGTCTCTCGGGGGAAGTTCTGGCAGTAGTTCAGCCTGAGGGCCTGTTCACTGTCAGTCCAGGACACCCACAGGCCATGCCCCTGCTCTGTCACGAGGCCACTGATGTTCATAACTAGCCTATTCCAGGGAGGACTTGTGAGTTACCAGGAGGACACTTGGGAAGTAGGATGACTGTCCACTCTGAGGAGGCTGCAGGGAGGTGAGAATGCACAAGGCTCAGGAATGAGATCTGAGCAGCTCCTTGTTCAGGGACAAGGGCTGAGATGACTGTGTTCAGTGTCTGAGTGAGGTGGGTGCTCCTGCTTGAGACCAAACACAGCAAGCACTGTTTCTCGATGAGGGGTGAGTTCTCAGAATGTTTCAATATGCACAAATATTCAGACATCAGAGAGCGTGGGGTGTCAGGGGATAGCAGGCCTGACACATTTGGATCTCGCATTTTTGGAAGAACCTGTTTCAGGGCACAGGAGTGTGTCTACATAGGTGTTTCCCAGTTCAGAAGACACGTCCGTTCTTCCTTCCCTCTTATCTATCTTCCTTCCTTTCTTCCTTTTATTCTTTTTTAAAAAATTTGTCTTGTGCTTTTGATGTTGGATAAAAGAAATCAAAATCCACTGCTGTGAAGCTTTTTCCTAATGTTCCACTAAAAGGTCTATCGTTTAGTATTTACATCTCGAATATGCATGTTGACACCCAGTTTTCTCAACATGACTTTTGAAAAGACCATCCTTTCCATAGTGATTGGTCTTAACTGCCAGGTTGAAAATGACTTCAACATATGGGTTTATTCGGCACTTTCGGTGGACTTTCGTTTTTTTGCCTATATGTACGTCTGGCTATATGTGAGAACCATGCTTTTTTTTTTTTTCTTTTTTACTTTCTATTGTAGCATTGTAGTGTGATTGGAAATCAGGAATTGTGAGACGTTCCTCTTTGTTTTTTTTCTTTTTTTATGAGATAGTTTCAGCTGTTCAGGACCTTTAATTATTTGAATTCTATGTGAATCCTTAGGGTGTATGTTTCTAATCGGTTGTCGGGAACTCACGATGCATTTTTGTGTAGGAAAACAGAAAACTGTGTCGTGATGTTCCTGTCCTAACATTTGTACCAAATTACATTTTTGGAATGTCAATAGCAATTTCAGTGACTCTGCAGATTACTTTGGAATGTACTGACACTTTAACCAGACTTTTTGTTTGGTTTTGTTTTGTTTTGCTTAATATGCATGCACCCATTACAAAGACAGAGAGAGGAAAAGTGAGAAATCACCTACCAGAGGGCATGGCCTTGCTGCAATCCCTTCTCTAGTCTTATGTCAGGATTTGGGGTATGCATGCCATATGGCCATCATGGTTTTCATGCAACCAGGCCTAAGATTTGAACCACAGACTCAGCCGTGTGTGATCCATTGTCTTAACCTCCACACTAGCTGCTGGGTCACCGATTTTTATTCTTGCAATCTGTGAGCATTTGTCTGCCACTGAAAGTAGTCTGATTACCCTGGACCACGCCTTACCCCCCCTCTGGACAATGCCTCCCCCACCCCGACCCTCCCGCAGAGTGCCTTACCCTCCTAGTGGGGGGCGGGGGCTGGGGACCCGTACAGCATTGGGCCGATTTCCCGCTCTGCGCGAACACAGGAACACCTAATGTGAAGGAAAGGCTGTTAGATCTAAAAGGGAAGCTAGACTGCAACAGCCTAATCGTTGGAGACCTCAGCACTCCACTATCCCCTCTGCACAGATCATCTGGACAAGAAATAGGCACTAAAGAGATAAAGGATCTAAAGGATACCATAAATCACAAAGACTTCACAGACATCTATAGAACTTTCCAATTAAACATCACCAAATACACTTTTTTTCTCACCCCCCCCCCGCCCCACATTGAATCTTTTCAAGGATTGACCACATCATTGGGCACAAAGCAAACCTCTACAGATTCAAAGGCAGAGAAGCTAGATCCAGCATCTTCTCCGACCATGATGGAATGAAACTTGAGTTGAATTTCAAGAGAAATACTCAAAATTACTCAAATACATGGCAACTAAATAACCTACTCCTGAATGACTCCACAACTGCTGAAGAACTGAAGACTGAAATCAAAAGATTCATGGAAGCCCATGACCATGAGGACAGGAGTTTCCATAATCTTTGGGATGCCGCTTAAGCAGTCATAAGAGGAGAGGAGAAGATTCCTCATGGCTCCTGCGAACTAGATTGAACTTCCAGAATTAGAAAGAAACACACCATCCATCAGTTGACAAGAAATCACCAAAGGACCACAAGAAATATGGGAAAGAAAATTTAAAAAGAAATGAAAAACCTCTCCTCTAAGGGAAAAAATAATTCCTCTTCATCCACAAGCAGTTCAATGGAAATCATGGCAATGTCTGATAAAGAATTTAGAACATTCATAATGGCGAAGCTAACAGAGATGGAAGAGAAGAGACAATGAACTGCTGAAGAGCAAGGAGAAAGAAGTTGAAGAATTCCAGGAGGTGAGGAAATTCTTGCAGGAAATTCCCCTAAAAGAGGAATTACACACTTTCAAAAAGAATCAAACGGAACTGTTAGAGGGGAAGTCTGTAATACAGGGAGTCAAAATCTCCCTTGACAGTATGAAAAGCAGACTAGATCATACAGAATATACAATCTCGACGTAGAAGAGGAAATTGCTGGCCTATCAAAATCCACCCCAAAGACGGAGAAAATGGCCCCCAAAGTTGAGAAGAATATATGAGAAGTACTAGATACCATCAAACGTCCAAACATGCGGATAATTGGCATTCCAGAAGGTGAAGAGTCCCATAAGGGCATTGATCATTTCTTTCATGAGAGATCCTGCAAGAAAACTTTCCAAACCTAGAGAGGCACTCAAAGATCCAGTCCCAAGAAATACAAAGGGTCCCTAATAGAATCAACCCAAGAAGATCTTCTCCAAGACACACTATAGCCGGGTTGACCAAAACCACAGACAGAGACAAGATACTAAGATTGGCAAGAGAAAAACATCCAGTTACCTACAAAGGACATCCCATCAGGCTAACGACAGGCCTCTCATCGGAAACAATGCGAGCGAGGAACGGGCGGGAAAATGTATCCAAAGTGTTAATAGAAGAGCAATTTCAGCCAAGAATACTGTACCCGGCAAGACGATCTTTCATGTGGGAAGAAAGGACAAGAACATTCTCAGATAAACAAAAACCTGAAGGAATTTACCAGCACCAGACCAGATGTCCAAGAAGTTCTCCAGGGTGTGCTATATCAGGAAAATTAAATACAGTCACACAGAAATAAGAGATAAGGGAACCAGCAGTTAGCGTAATGGCTATGTCGCTGGACTCCCACGTGGTCGACCGCGGTTCGCGTCCCGGACCCGGTGGCTTAAAACTCAGGCCGGGTGCGTGTGCGTGCACGCCCAAGATCGCGAGAGGCGAATGGAGAAGAAGGGATTGCGGCGTGACCATCCCCCCTGGGGGGTGATTTCTCGCTTTCTGTCTCTATGTCTTTCTCTGTCTGTCTGGCGAGCGCACGTGCCCTGTAGCGACAAGCCTCTCAAAAAGAAGCAGACAAGCAAACAAAAACAAAGAAGAGTTAAAAAACACTAACAAAGTGGCCTACTTAATCCTAGGGGCAAGTCTGGAGTTGACTATTATATCGCAGAATTTAATCAGGAAAATTGAACCCAAACAGAAGATAGAGTACATGAGAGTGATAGGTTCATGCACCTCCCATTTGAACAGAATCCTAACCTGTTTGCTGGCTTGAAGCAAAGTTCCTTAGCATTTCTTGGATTGAAGTGAAAACCGGTTTTCTTAATAAAACCAAGTGAACTTGCTATTGAAAGTAGTTCGATCATTTAAGAAATTGTGTGATGAATACAATGTGAGTGGGAAAGGAATGGAAGACAATTGTAGACACCAGAGATAGTGTGAGAAGAGGGTGGGAAAGGACAGAGGGTCAGAAAGCGGGGTAAAAAAGTCTAGAAACTAGAAATGGAGAGTTTTTGATAATATGCATGATGAAGTCACTATGCAGAATATTCTGGATGGGAAATGACATTTTACATGCTGTGATGATGCTTAGGGAAGGAATGTAAATCAAGTTAGGGAAAAAAACGTTTCAGGAAAAAAAGTGTATTCGATGACGGCAGTAAGATATGTAGCCCCAGCTAGGTGCTACTGTATAGGATGTCTACAGTTAGACTTTAGTTCAAGGAAATGTGTGTATCAGCTGTGTTTGCTGTGAAACTCTAGATTGATTAAGATCTGTAGTAATTCAATAAAATGTGGAGGGAAAACAGTATAGAAACACACATAGATACCAGAGACAGTGGGGAAGGAGAGGGGGAAGTGGCAGAGGGTAAGAGAGAGGGAATCAAGGATGGGGGTGGGGGGAGCAAAACATACAGGAAACGAGAAAGGGAAAAGTATTTGTTGACCATAACATGTACGTTGATGTGCTTGATTGAGACAGTATACAGTGTACTCTGGGTGGACATACAAAGCAGTCAAAAGAGGAAAGTTCATAGAAATGAGTGCCTCGGTGGGCAGGTTCGATGGGAGAGGACCTGCCCTCATCTGTAGGGACCTGAAAGGGCTGCCTTGGGGGTGCAGAACCCCCTCCACCTGCCGACCCCCCCCTTCGGCGCACAGTAGCCTCCAAAGCGACAGTCATGGAGGAAAGCAGAGTTCCCCCTCTCTCCTAAAGGAGGGGTGCGCGGGCCCTGCAGCTGGGTTGGAGCTTGGCTCTTGGCCTCTCCTGGACAACACATTCCCCTACCCAAGGTAGCTGCTTCTCCTAGCAGGGACAGCAGGGTCCCCTACCCTGGACAGCGCCTTCACCCCACCCCCCACGGCCCGCCCCAGGCCACCGCAGGCCCCACCCTGGCGTCTTTCTGTCTGAGTGAGGAGAGGGCTCCACTTAGGGCATTGGGCCCAGGTTCCACACAGCACAGCCCAGTGCTGCCCTCTTGCGTGCGTGCTTGCGTGGGCGGATCGCAGGGGAAGTCCGCCAAGGAGAAGCGGCCCCATTCCTCCACCTGCGCTGCCCGAGAGCGTGGCTCCCCGTGTTCCCAGGCGAGGCCCTGGGAGCCCGAGGTGTGTAGCCCCCTCGGTGCGAGTCCCCGGGAAGACAGGGTCGCCTGGGGCGCGCACGGAGCGGAGTGGAGCGGAGCGGAACCCAATGGCCGGCCGTGGAGGACAAGGAAGGTAGGCAAAGGCGACGGCGTCTGCGGTCTCGGTGGGTTCTCTGGGACTTCTGCGTTGGGGCTGGGCTCCTGGGCAGATGGGATGTCGGCCTGGAAGGCTTGGCCTGGTAGTCTGGGGACACCCAGGACAGCCATGTGGGTTCGTGGAGTGGGATCCTTGTGCTGCCCCTCCCTGGCTTCAGCTACTATTAGCATATGGTCTTGCCATGAACACTGGTATCACTGCAAGAGTGCAGGTGAGTCTGGCAGATGCTTCAGGAGATGAGAGAGGTAGAATGGGTGAGTCAGCGCAGGCTGGCAGAGGAAACCTGTAGACACAGACACCTATGAATAAGGAGTAGAGACTAGGGTGATGATTTCAAGGAGTCTCATCCACGAGACTGAAGTAGGGTGGGGCCTGCCCGGTGGCCCCCAAGGTCTGTCCTACCTACCTGTGTAGTAATGGAGGATTGAGGAGGAGGAGGAGGAGGAGAGGAGGAGGAGGAGGAAGAGGAGGAGAGGAGTCTAGGCCAGGGTGGACAAAGCCTCTGGTCTCCACATGGGTGGGCTGCCCCAGGCTGCCTTTTCTTCCCACCCTCTGCCACAGGAGGGGCTCTTTGTGTAAATGATTATTAGCTTGTGGACGGTCATGGCTATATGTGCAGGACCAGGGAGGAGGCAGTGCTGGGTCCACACGCAGAGAGGCCCAGCTGCTGAGCCTGCATCCGTGAGCTCAGGTCCCATGGTCCAGCCTTGGGAGTGTGGGGAGGGCCCAGCTGTGGGCACCTGCTGTGCAGCCAGAGACAAACCCAAAGCACCCCCTGCTGCCTACTCGACAGAGCTCCGTCTCTCGGGGGAAGTCCTGGCAGTAGTTCAGCCTGAGGGCCTGTTCACTGTCAGTCCAGGACACCCACAGGCCATGCCCCTGCTCTGTCACGAGGCCACTGATGTTCATAACTAGCCTATTCCAGGGAGGACTTGTGAGTTACCAGGAGGACACTTGGGAAGTAGGATGACTGTCCACTCTGAGGAGGCTGCAGGGAGGTGAGAATGCACAAGGCTCAGGAATGAGATCTGAGCAGCTCCTTGTTCAGGGACGAGGGCTGAGATGACTGTGTTCAGTGTCTGAGTGAGGTGGGTGCTCCTGCTTGAGACCAAACACAGCAAGCACTGTTTCTCGATGAGGAGTGAGTTCTCAGAATGTTTCAATATGCACAAATATTCAGACATCAGAGAGCGTGGGGTGTCAGGGGATAGCAGGCCTGACACATTTGGATCTCGCATTTTTGGAAGAACCTGTTTCAGGGCACAGGAGTGTGTCTACATAGGTGTTTCCCAGTTCAGAAGACACGTCCGTTCTTCCTTCCCTCTTATCTATCTTCCTTTCTTCCTTTTATTCTTTTTTAAAAAATTTGTCCTGTGCTTTTGATGTTGGCTAAAAGAAATCAAAATCCACTGCTGTGAAGCTTTTTCCTAATGTTCCACTAAAAGGTCTATCGTTTAGTATTTACATCTCGAATATGCATGTTGACACCCAGTTTTCTCAACATGACTTTTGAAAAGACCATCCTTTCCATAGTGATTGGTCTTAACTGCCAGGTTGAAAATGACTTCAACATATGGGTTTATTCGGCACTTTTGGTGGACTTTCGGTTTTTTGCCTATATGTACGTCTGGCTATTTGTGAGAACCATGCTTTTTTTTTTTTTTCTTTTTTACTTTCTATTGTAGCATTGTAGTGTGATTGGAAATCAGGAATTGTGAGACGTTCCTCTTTGTTTTTTTTCTCTTTTTATGAAATAGTTTCAGCTGTTCAGGACCTTTAATTATTTGAATTCTATGTGAATCCTTAGGGTGTATGTTTCTAATCGGTTGTCGGGAACTCACGATGCATTTTTGTGTAGGAAAACAGAAAAATGTGTCGTGATGTTCCTGTCCTAATATTTGTACCAAATTACATTTTTGGAATGTCAATAGCAATTTCAGTGACTCTGTAGATTACTTTGGAATGTACTGACACTTTAACCAGACTTTTTGTTTGG
Organism: Tupaia belangeri; assembly: GCA_000181375.1. Classification (NCBI taxonomy): domain Eukaryota; kingdom Metazoa; phylum Chordata; class Mammalia; order Scandentia; family Tupaiidae; genus Tupaia; species Tupaia belangeri. The sequence goes on from AAPY01744742.1 coordinate 26,056, forward strand.
TTTTGTTTTGTTTTGCTTAATATGCATGCACCCATTACAAAGACAGAGAGAGGAAAAGTGAGAAATCACCTACCAGAGGGCATGGCCTTGCTGCAATCCCTTCTCTAGTCTTATGTCAGGATTTGGGGTATGCATGCCATATGGCCATCATGGTTTTCATGCAAGCAGGCCTAAGATTGAACCACAGACTCAGCCGTGTGTGATCCATTGTCTTAACCTCCACACTAGCTGCTGGGTCACCGATTTTTATTCTTGCAATCCGTGAGCATTTGTCTGCCACTGAAAGTAGTCTGATTACCCTGGACCACGCCTTACCCCCCCTCTGGACAATGCCTCCCCCACCCCGACCCTCCCGCAGAGTGCCTTACCCTCCTAGTGGGGGGCGGGGGCTGGGGACCCGTACAGCATTGGGCCGATTTCCCGCTCTGCGCGAACACAGGAACACCTAATGTGAAGGAAAGGCTGTTAGATCTAAAAGGGAAGCTAGACTGCAACAGCCTAATCGTTGGAGACCTCAGCACTCCACTATCCCCTCTGCACAGATCATCTGGACAAGAAATAGGCACTAAAGAGATAAAGGATCTAAAGGATACCATAAATCACAAAGACTTCACAGACATCTATAGAACTTTCCAATTAAACATCACCAAATACACTTTTTTTCTCACCCCCCCCGCCCCACATTGAATCTTTTCAAGGATTGACCACATCATTGGGCACAAAGCAAACCTCTACAGATTCAAAGGCAGAGAAGCTAGATCCAGCATCTTCTCCGACCGTGATGGAATGAAACTTGAGTTGAATTTCAAGAGAAATACTCAAAATTACTCAAATACATGGCAACTAAATAACCTACTCCTGAATGACTCCACAACTGCTGAAGAACTGAAGACTGAAATCCAAAGATTCATGGAAGCCAATGACCATGAGGACAGGAGTTTCCATAATCTTTGGGATGCCGCTTAAGCAGTCATGAGAGGAGAGGAGAAGATTCCTCATGGCTCCTGCGAACTAGATTGAACTTCCAGAATTAGAAACAAACACACCATCCATCAGTTGACAAGCAATCACCAAAGGACCACAAGAAATATGGGAAAGAAAATTTAAAAGAAAAGAAATGAAAAACCTCTCCTCTAAGGGAAAAAATAATTCCTCTTCATCCACAAGCAGTTCAATGGAAATCATGGCAATGTCTGATAAAGAATTTAGAACATTCATAATGGCGAAGCTAACAGAGATGGAAGAGAAGAGACAAGGAACTGCTGAAGAGAAAGGAGAAAGAAGTTGAAGAATTCCAGGAGGTGAGGAAATTCCTGCAGGAAATTCCCCTAAAAGAGGAATGACACACTTTAAAAAAGAATCAAACGGAACTGTTAGAGAGGAAGTCTGTAATACAGGGAGTCAAAATCTCCCTTGAAAGTATGAAAAGCAGACTAGATCATACCGAATATACAATCTCGACGTAGAAGAGGAAATTGCTGGCCTATCAAAATCCACCCCAAAGACTGAGAAAATGGCCCCCAAATTTGAGAAGAATATATGAGAAGTACTAGATACCATCAAACGTCCAAACACGCGGATAATTGGCATTCCAGAAGGTGAAGAGTCCCATAAGGGCATTGATCATTTCTTTCGTGAGAGATCCTGCAAGAAAACTTTCCAAACCTAGAGAGGCACTCCAAGATCCAGTCCCAAGAAATACAAAGGGTCCCTAATAGAATGAACCCAAGAAGATCTTCTCCAAGACACACTGTAGCCGGGTTGACCAAAACCACAGACAGAGACAAGATACTAAGATTGGCAAGAGAAAAACATCCAGTTACCTACAAAGGACATCCCATCAGGCTAACGACAGGCCTCTCCTCGGAAACAATGCGAGCGAGGAACGGGCGGGAAAATATATCCAAAGTGTTCATAGAAGAGCAATTTCAGCCAAGAATACTGTACCCGGCAAGACGATCTTTCATGTGGGAAGAAAGGACAAGAACATTCTCAGATAAACAAAAACCTGAAGGAATTTACCAGCACCAGACCAGATGTCCAAGAAGTTCTCCAGGGTGTGCTATATCAGGAAAATTAAATACAGTCACACAGAAATAAGAGATAAGGGAACCAGCAGATAGCGTAATGGCTATGTCACTGGACTCCCACGTGGTCGACCGCGGTTCGCGTCCCGGACCCGGTGGCTTAAAACTCAGGCCGGGTGCGTGTGCGTGCACGCCCAAGATCGCGAGAGGCGAATGGAGAAGAAGGGATTGTGGCGTGACCATCCCCCCTGGGGGGTGATTTCTCGCTTTCTGTCTCTGTGTCTTTCTCTGTCTGTCTGGCGAGCGCACGTGCCCTGTAGCGACAAGCCTCTCAAAAAGAAGCAGACAAGCAAACAAAAACAAAGAAGAGTTAAAAAACACTAACAAAGTGGCCTACTTAATCCTAGGGGCAAGTCTGGAGTTGAATATTATATCGCAGAATTTAATCAGGAAAATTGAACCCAAACAGAAGATAGAGTACATGAGAGTGATAGGTTCATGCACCTCCCATTTGAACAGAATCCTAACCTGTTTGCTGGCTTGAAGCAAAGTTCCTTAGCATTTCTTGGATTGAAGTGCAAACCGGTTTTCTTAATAAAAGCAAGTGAACTTGCTATTGAAAGTAGTTCGATAATTTAAGAAATTGTGTGATGAATACAATGTGAGTGGGAAAGGAATGGAAGACAATTGTAGACACCAGAGATAGTGTGAGAAGAGGGTGGGAAAGGACAGAGGGTCAGAAAGCGGGGTAAAAAAGTCTAGAAACTAGAAATGGAGAGTTTTTGATAATATGCATGATGAAGTCACTATGCAGAATATTCTGGATGGGAAATGACATTTTGTATGCTGTGAGGATGCTTAGGGAAGGAATGTAAATCAAGTTAGGGAAAAAAACGTTTCAGGAAAAAAAGTGTATTCGATGACGGCAGTAAGATATGTAGCCCCAGCTAGGTGCTACTGTATAGGATGTCTACAGTTAGACTTTAGTTCAAGGGAATGTGTGTATCAGCTGTGTTTGCTATGAAACTCTTTAGATTGATTAAGATCTGTAGTAATTCAATAAAATGTGGAGGGAAAACAGTATAGAAACACACATAGATACCAGAGACAGTGGGGAAGGAGAGGGGGAAGTGGCAGAGGGTAAGAGAGAGGGAATCAAGGATGGGGGTGGGGGGAGCAAAACATACAGGAAACGAGAAAGGGAAAAGTATTTGTTGACCATAACATGTACGTTGATGTGCTTGATTGAGACAGTATACAGTGTACTCTGGGTGGACATACAAAGCAGTCAAAAGAGGAAAGTTCATAGAAATGAGTGCCTCGGTGGGCAGGTTCGATGGGAGAGGACCTGCCCTCATCTGTAGGGACCTGAAAGGGCTGCCTTGGGGGTGCAGAACCCCCTCCACCTGCCGACCCCCCCTTCGGCGCACAGTAGCCTCCAAAGCGACAGTCATGGAGGAAAGCAGAGTTCCCCCTCTCTCCTAAAGGAGGGGTGCGCGGGCCCTGCAGCTGGGTTGGAGCTTGGCTCTTGGCCTCTCCTGGACAACACATTCCCCTACCCAAGGTAGCTGCTTCTCCTAGCAGGGACAGCAGGGTCCCCTACCCTGGACAGCGCCTTCACCCCACCCCCCACGGCCCGCCCCCCGCCACCGCAGGCCCCCCCCTGGCGCCTTTCTGTCTGAGTGAGGAGAGGGCTCCACTTAGGG
>AAPY01744752.1:0-25250 GCA_000181375.1 Tupaia belangeri
GGTTAGAGAGGGGACTGCCAAGGGAATTCTGAGCATCACCATTCGAGCAGCCATTCGTTTCCCTTGGGCCGTGGTGCTCAGCAGGACATTGGGAGGTTACACCACCTGGGACCCAGCCACCACATCATGTCTTAGATGCCTCTTCGTGGTGGACTTCCTCATGTTGCTCATAACTAGCTGCATCTCTAGTGAAAATAACTGATAAGAATGCTCTTTACATTTCTTAAGTTTGTATTAATCTTTCTTTTCCCTGGACTCATTGCTGTATGCCACGTCTGCTATGGACCACTGTCTCACACTCACCTAGTGCAGAATCTGTGGGGAAAATCTCAAACTCAGGAGTGTTCCCCAGATTCGTTTCCTTATGCAGATTATAGAGTTGTCCCTTTTCCCGATTTGGTGATACAGTGGTAGCCAGCAGGTTGAAGAGCATGTGAGCAGGTTGCTGTCGTTTATTTTGCCAAGTTATTTGTACAGATTTGGGGAACATCACACTCAAGTTTTTATGTGTGTATGTTTTGCAAGTTTTATAATCCATAGAACTTTTGTTTTAAAGAAGTTTTGGCCTTAGGGCATGCTTGTTTGCCAGAGTCACAGTGAGGGGGAAAATGAGAAATCACTCCCTAGGGGGAGATGGCCACACTGCAGTCCCTTCTCCCAGGATTTTGGGCATGCCCACACAGGCACCTGCACCTGTACCCAGTGTGATTTTCAGGGTCCAGGAATGAAACATGGTCTGGCCATGTGAGAGTCCCACAATATAATCACTGTGCCATCTGCTGGTCCCTCTGTGGAACATTTTAAAATTAATAAATTATCTTGAAATTTATCTCGACTTTATAATTTTTGCTTTTTTGCTCGTTAATTTAAACCATATTTTCCGGCCACACACATATTTCCTCAGTAACCCTGCATTTTGAGGAGCTCTTTATGCTAAAGGGTGCAATGCCAAAGGGACACCCCCAGCAGGGCAAGGTTATATTGCAGTCCTTTTTTCTCCCAGTTCTTCATCCCAGCAGGGCCTACTGGGTTCTTCATCCCATTATGGGCACACATCCATGTGCCAGTGTGTTTTACAAGTCAACCAGGCTGAAACTCAAACCCTGGTTGGCCATGTGGGGTCTGGCTTCCACCTAACTCTGTACCACATGGTTGCCCCCTGCATTTTGGTTTTCAGAAGTACTCTTTATTTTCATATAATCCGCTAACTTTTTCAGTGTTTTCTACTTGATTACTTCTCTTTCCTCAAAAGTGAACTAAAATACTGTAATTCAGTCCAAGTTTGGATTGGACTAATTTTGTCAGTTTCCCAAGTGTTGTGATTCGTAGAGATGTTTTCTCTTCTCTTTTCCTGTAGGGTTTGTATGTCTCATTTTAATGCTGCTTTAAACAGGAATGGACAGGGTCTGGCAGGTGGCATAGTAGTTAAGGGCACTGGACTCCAACATAGACGATTGTGGTTCGAGTCCTGGACCTGGCAGCTTGCTTTCTCACGTCCCCTCCTCTTCCTCTCTGTTCAAATGTTATTAAATAAATAAATAAAGTTAAATAAAAATAATTTCTTTTTTTTTTTTTTTAAAAGAAAGTGTCCCGGCCTGCAGGACTTATCGGACAGAGGACTCGAGCGAGGGGGCGGAGGTCTGGAACCGGCGCAGAGTCTCAGCACGGGAGCGAAAGAAGTATCACAGCTCACACAGTGTCACAGCTCTTGATGGTATGAAGGTTTCGCTCGTTTATTGAGGGCCAGAGCACTTTCTTATATACACAAGGCAGAGGGAGGTAGGCGGGGTTTACAGCGGACCTAATTGAGGACCTGTCAGTTCTGTCTGAACCAGGAGGTCTGCGTTCCTGGCGTATGTGTCAAGGTCGCACGGGCCATTTTAAGCAGTGAAGGTCATGGCAGCCATTTTGATGTGGGCGGCTCCCCACAGAAAGGAATGGGCAGTAGATGTGAGCAGAAGGAATACTCATGAACAAGTGAAATACAGCTTGGCCTCACTAATGAGCAAAGAGTTTAAGCTAGGAGGTCTTGCCTATCAAATTAGGGCACATTTTTCATAGCGATAATCAGTGCCACCACAGGTGTGGAGAGAAAAGCTCCCATAATACTGGGCAAAGCTTGTTGGCACCACCTTTCTACAAGGTAAATGGGTAGGTATATTCAAGGATCTGTAAATATTCATGCCCTTTGACCTGCATTTGAGGATGTTATCTTTAGAAAAGAACCAGAAGTAGTATCAAAGATTGAAAGTTAGTCACAATGTGTAAAAAAGCAAAATGAGGGAAACTCGAGATCCAACATTAGTGAAATAGATATTAATGATTTATAACCCCAAGGTAGACTCTTTGCTAAAATCTTATTTTAAATAATACCAAATGATGTGGAAATGCTTACAAACCATTTTTAAAAATCAAGACTTAAAATTCTGATTTTGAACAAGGTAATCTGTAAACACATGTAAATACTAAAAAGACAAAAATTATTACTGTATGTTAAAACCAGCTGACTTTTAAATTTATTTATTTTTAGCTTTTCTATTTTCCAGGATTCCTGTATTGAATATTTTAAAAAATCGTAAGAAAAATGGGGACCAACATGTGGCGTGGTGGTTAAGGTGCTGGACACTCCCACGTGGCCGACCACGGTTCAAGTCCTGGACCTGGCGGCTTGCTTCTCACTTTCCTATTCTCTCTTTCTGTCTCTGTCTATGTCTGTCTCTGATCAAATTAACATAAATGAATAAATAAATAAAAATAAATAATTTTTAAAAATCATAAGAAAAATAGCGGGATCGCACTGTGGCCTAGGGGTTAAATGAGCTGCATCCAACATGGCCAGCCACGTGGTTCAAGTCCTGGATCCACTGACTTGAGAAACACACCACAGACGTGCGTGTTTGTGCCCAAAATCTCCACAAGATGCAGGAGAGAGGATTATAGCGTGACCACGCCCCACTTGTGTACTATCGCCTTCTCCCTCTCCCTCCCTTTCGTTGTCTCTCTGTGTTGTCTGTCTTGTTGTATCTCTGGCAAGTGCATGTTTTCTCTGGCAGTAAATTTTAACAGGAAAGAAAGAAAAATACTTAATCTTTTAAGAGGCTGGAAGCGACAGGATGTGTTGAGATGAAGGTGGTTGCTCTGTCGTGACTCCTAGCAGGTGTCACTAGGTATATGGCACTGAGTTTTTGAGTTGACACAGAGAGTAAAAGTGGTTAAGCAATATCCGTGAGGTATGCTTTTTTATAAGGAGACTTCACAAAGTTTGTAGAAAAATGGAATTAAAGTACTAGTTTATTTTGGTGCATAAAGATTTTTTAAATCCATGCATAGCTTTTTTTTTTTTTTTTGGAAAGGTTTTTGCCATAGAGCTCATGTGATCGCCAAACAGACAGAGAGAGACACAGAGACAGAGAGTGAGAAACCACCCCCCAGGTGAGATGGCCATGCCGCATTCCCTTCTCTTCCATTCTCCACTTGGGATCTTGGGCACGCACGCACATGCGCCCGGCGTGAGTTTAAGCCACCGGGTACAGGATTCAAACCGCGGTCAACTACGTGGGAGTCCAGCGACATAGCCATTACGCTAACTGCTGGTCCCCAAATGCATGCATAGCTTTTTCATAACACATGTTTTCTATGAACTATATGAAGACCCTTTCATATATTTACACAATTTTTTTTTAAGCTGTGGTTTCTTAATACCTCTTAAGTGTCAGGCAGGAGCAATGCAAAGCAATATGAAGTGATCCCACATGGGAAGGTTCCCAGTTTAAGTCTGGAGACCTCTGTGAATACACTGGGCATGCACTGACCATGAGCCAGGCCTGGCTGGAGGCTGGGCATGGATCACAGGGTCAGAACCCTTGTTGGAGTGCTGTTGCTCTCACCCTCAGTCTGTCTCTCTTGCTTATGTAAGAATTAAAGAAGCTTTAAAGCATGTTTGAATACTCTTTAAAGCACTGTTCTGGTATTTGAGTTTCTGGTTCTTCATTAGAGAACATTTTTTTTTTTTAGTTTTGCTTACGATGCATGCACCCATTACAGAGACAAAGAGGGGAATAGTGAGAAATCACCTACCAGAGGGGATGGTCTTGCTATAGTCTCTTCTCTAGTCTTCTCTCAGGATTTGGGTCATGCAGGTCATATGCCCAGCATGATTTTCAAGCAACCAGGCCTAAGATTTGGACCACAGAGTAAGTCATGTGGCATCCATTGTCTTAACCATAGTTTTTCTTTTTTGGACAGATTTTTGCTATAGCGTGCATGCACTCTCTAGCAAGATAGAGAAAGACAGACAGAAAGTGAGAAATCTCCCCCCAGGGTAGGATGGCCATGCAGCAACCCCTTCTTCTCCATCCTCCTATTGGGATCTTGGGCATGCACACACACATGCCTGGTGTGAGTTTAAGCCACCAGGTCTGGGACTCAAACAACGGTCAACTACGTGGGAGTCCAATGACGTCATTATTCCAACTGCTGGTCCCCATAACCATAGTTTTGATACTGTTTATGTTTGTATATAAAGCTACTTCATTACTTCCAACTGGTTAGTAGTCCATCTACTGCATTATAAGTTCCCCTTTTATTGAATACCAGGTTGCTGCCAATACTTTGCTCCCAGTAAGCACCTTCTTTTCTTTTCTTTTTTTTTTTTTTGGAGAGGTTTTTTTGCTATAAACTGCGTGTGCTCACCAGAAAGACAGAGAGAGACAGAAAGCGAGAAATCACCCCCTGGGGGGATGGCCATGCCACAATCCCTTCTCCTCCATTCTCCACTCGGGATCTTGTGCACGCCCGCACAAGCACCCGGCGTGAGTTTAAGCCACCAGGTCCGGGACTCGAACCGCGGTCAACTACGTGAGAGTCCAGTGACATTGCCATTATGCTAACTGTTGGTCCCGGTCTACTGAGCTTTTGAAATAGGGAAGGTTCCAGAAATAGCTAGGAATGAGCCTCTGACAGTGTTGAGTGTGGAGAAGCAGTTCACATTTTCAAGTGTTGGTGTACACTCACATGACCAATAAAGGCTATCAATGTGCATGAAAAATGGATGGATAGGAAAGAAGAATGTGATACGGAAAATAGACATTTTAAGGTATTTATAAATCATTGTGTCTCTGCTTTGTCGTGACAAGCAAAGCAAAATGGAGACCAGTTTGTTGCTGTTTTATATGTTCTATGTGTCTGAAGTATCAAAACACTTTTATTTTGGGAAAAAGATTTTTTTTTTTATAATACCTTTTGGAGTTAATAAAGAATCAAGAGGAAAACCTAGGACTTGGTGTTCTTTAGGAGAGAATGAAATTAAGGTCCAAATGATTAAAAATATTCCTTCTCTAAACGTCCCATTTTTAGAGAAACTTTTTTGTTTTAATTTTCTGTTTTAAGTAGCCATTATTTCTTTGGGTCACATGCTGTGGGGCTTATAACAAAACAATCAGATGAGTACAAATGGTCTTGGCTTTTATTTCTAGAGGCTTCCCCAATGAATTAGATTTCAGTTTCTATTCTGTGGCAAGGAGCTCTTTCAGCAGAAATATTGTATAAATGTTTGAGCTTGGACTCACCCAAGGGACTTTTGTCCCCCAAATGTTAATTTTATATAGTGTAGAAATTTCAAACCTCTTCAATTGTCTATTTGAGTGCATGTGGCACAAAGGGAATGTTTACCAGTGACCTGCTTCAGGGACACACTACTCAGTGTTGGGGTATCTAATGTCCATGCCACCTATTCTGTGATGAACTGCCCAGAATAGTTGCAAACTGAGGATCAAATCCAAGGATACATTGAACTTTGTATACTTATAAAACTCAGTAGGTCAGGCACCTTGCATATTGTGTCAAACTGATCTTTCAGTGCTTTTTGTGTGTTTTGCTGTCAATTTCCTAAATTGTCCCATTTATGAAGCTGACAGAGGGATGTTCTTTCAGGAACCCTTCAAAGGACGGTCTTGCCTTGCATTCCTCCCTCACTTCAGGGTGAGTCAGGGAAATGGCCAGCCTCACCACCTTCGTTACAGAAGATAAGCAGCACAGCACCGCTCAGCAGCAGAAGGCAGCTAAGGAGGGGAAGATGGTCAGAAACAGAAGGTTAGCTAAGGAGGTGAGGATATTCACCAGTTGTATGCCTAGCTAAGGATGGGAGGTTGTCACAAGGAGAAAGCCAAATTCTGAATTCATTATGGTCTTTGACTGTTGCAGCCTTTCTCCCCTCACCATCCATCACCCATGCCTATGTGCTTATCATGTTGACCTTTCCTGTTAGAAACCAATACAACCTCTTACTCTACCCTGAATTAGGACCAAGATCTCAGAGTCTGAACTCCTGTGGGTCCACCGCATAATAAATCTGAGTTCTCCTACTCTCCAAGTGGTCTTGGTTTCTTGGCATTCTGGTTCCCTGACCAGGAAGTCAATTGTGCTGGCCCCTTGAGCCATCGGGTTAGTGGTGGGAACCTTCTGGTGCAGACAGGAGCCAGTGCAGAATGAGGCAGTGCCACCTGGTTTTTTTCGGGATCTCCTTTACCTGGGAGTGGCCCCAGTGTCCCATGAGAGCTAATTCCTCGACCAGACTCAAAAGGAGAGACGGATCAATTCTCCAGAAGGCTCTTCAGGATCTGATAAGTTTGCGAGATATCAGACTCAATCAGACCCACCAAGTACAGGAGAAGAGGTGCGATCACCCTCCTGTGGTCAAAGGGCCACCCAGATAGGGATCTCCCTAAGGAAGGAGGCACTATTTTTCATTTTTGGAATGAAAGATGTATGAATGTGAGTGTGTATGTGTGGCTCCACAGCTTTGGGATTCTGGAGACAATGGGATCAGAATGATCTGTTAAACTTCACACCCTCTGTGAGCAGGATGACCTGGCTTCAGTGTGGGATGGCCCTTACAGGAACTTTCCACTTGTCTACCATGTGCGTGTTCTACCAAGTGGTGACTGGAGATCTTGGCTACCCAGATCAGTTCCCCTCCATTGACTCATGGCTGAAGGTATTCCAGGCCTTACGCCCATGCACCCAGTTCTGTGCAACCAGCAAAGGGCAATGCAAGGTCCAGGTCACAGAATGATCAATGCTGTTCCAACGAAAGACAGGAGCTGTCCCTATTTTCCAACATGACCCAGAAGATTTCATCCTTCCACCACCATACATTCCTACAGTACTTTCACCACCACCAGCACCTGAAACCCCACCATATTGGCATCACCCTCTTCACCTCCTCCTGAGTCACCCTCTTCACCTCCTCTTATATCACCTGGGGTCCCCCAGCCTCCAAGCCCAGAGGCAGAAGGTGGAAGACTCTTGTCCACCTGAGAAATACCTGTCCCCAACCTCCAACTGCCACTCTGGGAAACGCAAGGACCCCCACAAATGGGAATTGATGGATTGATCAAGGAGGGAAGAGCCTTCTTTCATTATCAACCCTTCATCACTATAGATCTTCTAAATTGGAAATACTATACTCCACCTTATTAAGAGGAGCCCCAGGCCCTTACTGAACTCCTAGAATCCATTTTGCAGATGCATCAGCCAATGTGGGACTACTGCCACCAGCATCTCCTGATGCTTTTCAAGATAAAAGAACACTGCTGGACTATTACTGAAGCCCAGAAGTGGCTCCAGGATGACCCGGGTAGCACTTTAGACCCTGAGGTATGGGCTGGTATGGACCAGGATGGCTCCTCCAGACAACAAGCTAGACTGGGACTATAATTCTGAGGCAGGTGGCCAACCTTGACCAGTACCATATGGCACTACTCTACAAGGTAAAAGCAGGAGCAAGAAGCCAACCAACATGGCCAAAATAACTACTGTGCCCCAAAAGACGTAAGAGTCACTAGATGGATTTTACAAAAGGCTCTGTGAGGCCTTCAAAATATATATACTCTTCAAGTCCCAGATCAGGCAACTTGCTTTCTCACTTTCTCTGTCTATTATGCACATACATACTTTATAGCAAATTGAAAATAATAATAAATTGAATAAATAATTATTAAAGAAAATCAAACGAAAATGTGTCTGCAATTCCTTTGGCTGTCTTTCCAGAGAGAAGACATTCTTTCACTGATTTCCCTCCTGCCTGCTGACTGGAAACTCAGTCTAATGCCAGCGATTAATAACTGTCCCAAATGAGGAGGAAGAAGCCACACTTTGAGGATGTGGTGAGACAAGTTGGAGACATGGATCCCTGGTGACTATCGAAGCCACTGTTACTTGGGGTTTCCTTTCACTGCCAAACTCAATCCTAACTAATGGGCCCACCCTGGCACCAACATGAACCAAGAGAATCTACTCAGGTCTCCTAGTAGGGCTGCAAAGTCACTGTATTTGTAATCTCATGGGAGAAGAAAATGCTCATCTTTTTTCCTGGGGATACGATTTACCTTTGCATTTTCTACCTCTAGGATCAGTGAAGAATCATATCTAGTATACAGCTAATCTTCAGAAATGGATGTCAGATAAACCACCTACATGTGATATAAGAAGAGACTGAAGAAGATTTAGTTGTAGTGGTGTGTAACTAGCCACTCTACAAATAGAACATGAACACTATCTGCCAGGCACTGGCAAAGGCCCAGGGGTACAGCAGTAGACATCAGCCTGACTCTACTCACATGCCACCTCATGAGAAAGGCCTTCCTGACCACCCTGTCTAAAATCGTAAAACCTCAATATATCTCTCTTTCCTGGTCCTGATGATTGATTTATTTTATTACCAGAGGATGTGTGTGCTTATGAGAGAGAGAGAGAGAGAGGTAGAGAGAGAAGGCATTTTGTAATGGGGCATGGACATGCCATAATCCTTTTACGTCCAATTCTCCATGCCATCAGGATTTGGGTTATGCTCTCAAAGTGTCTTTGAAGCCCCTGGGGTTGAAATGTGAACCAAAGTCCACCCTGTGGGATTCAGCTCCCTATGCACAGTGCTTAACCACTGTGCTACAGGTCTGGCCCTGTCCTGATGGTTTAGAGCATTTATCCCCACCTGGCACATTGTACATTCATGACTATTCTCTTCATTGTCATCATTACACCGCTGGAGGGTAACCTCCACGAGGGCAGGGACTTTGTTTCGTTCACTGCTATCTGCTTAGTACCTGAAACAGTACCTGACCCATAGCGGACACTCATGAAAATACCTGTCAAATAAATGAGTAAGTGATCATCAATGAATTATACATCTGAAATGCTTTGAATTTGAAATAGTGTGTTATGGGAAGGTCTAACAGAGCAACTGACTAAACCAAGAGTCAGTTTTCCTCTCAGAAAACTGAACTTTAAAGAGGAGAAGGCAATAGCTTGGCAAGAAGCTAGAAGAAAGCATTGAAGACAGAGAAGTACATCCAGTTTCCCTAAGGCAGGACAAAGCACAAGTGTTGGAGGGAATGAGAGTGGTTTTCATCTGGGTAGCATGGTGAGTGAAGGCATAACAGTGTGAAAAATAAAACAAAAGTAACCATTTGTTGTGTTGTTAACAAAGAAGAGGACCTGGGACAGCAGGTGGCATGGAAATTAAGGTGCTAGGTTCACCTGGCTGACTGCGCAGTTCACATCCCAGACCGGGCGGATTGAAAGACACACCAGGTGTGTGTGCACGTGCCTGCCTAAAATCCTCAGAAGAGAATGCAAAAGGGGTTGTGGCCTGGTCATCCCCCATGGGGGATCTTTTCTTATTTTCTCTCTCCATCTCTCTCTGGCAATTACTGCACTCTATAGCAAAAAACGTACATACATATACATAAAACGGTGAAAGAGACAGAGCCCACTTTGGTAGCTTAGAGTACCCCTGACAGATGTGAGGACAGCTGGAGAAGGATGCTAATTGTAGTTTCAGACTTTGGCAATGGGTAAGGCAATGGTATTTGGTAGACAGCTCTGAGTATCTAGAGAAAATTCAGGGATACAGAAAGACCGGAGTGTCGTGGGTACTGGCATGAGCTGAAAGTGAGCGAGAGGTTTGAGGTGGTATGTATACATAGAATATGGATGGCAGAACACTTCTCTAAGTAGGAAAAGGGGGAGGAGGAACTAGCCAAGTGGGCAGAGGAAAACGGGTGGGAGAGCAGGATGACACACCTGCAAAGAGGCCCAAAGAGAAAGTCCTGGGTACCAGTTAAGAGATCAGACTTTGGAGTAAGACTACTTCAGTTCAGATCCCCTGCTTGGTCCAGCTGGTTATGTACTGGTTAAGGTTGATCCCCTATTACCAACAGTGTGCTTTGAGTTCTGCATCCTGTGGCTCTAAAGGGACATCTGTGTGTGCCAATGCACAAAATCTCGAGGAGAATCCCAGGAGGAGAAGGGATTGTGGAGTGGCCATCCACATTGTTTGGGGGGAAGGGAGTCTCTCTCTCTCTCTCTCTCTCCCCCCCTCCCTCCCTCCCTCCCTCCCCTATGAGTACATATGCGTCCCATTGGAAATTTAAAACAAAACTAAACAAAAAGCAGCTCTGTCACTTCCTATGACACTTCCATTTCCCCGGAGCTCAGAGGCCTCTTCTCTACAGTGGGGATCATCTGGAGTCTTCCTTGAAGGCTATAGGAAGCGTTCAGTGAGCTGACACACAGAACGTAAGCTGATAGACAAAGTAAGTGCTCAGTAAAGCCTTGTTTCCAAATGGGAAGGTGTGAAGTAGCACAATGGATAAAGGCATGATCTACAGAAAAGAGGTCACAGGGAGGCCAATGACAGTGGATATTGCATTTCTTATTCTCTTTTTTTAGAGAGATTTTTCATGTACGGCAAGTGTACTCACTGGAGTAACAGAGAAAGGGAAACAAAAAGCAAGAAATCACCCCCTAAGGGGATGGCCACACTGAAATCTCTTCTCCAATCTCCTCTTGGGATTTTGGGCACATACATGCATGTGCCTGGAATGAGTTTAAAGTCACCAGGTCCAGGACTTGAACCACAGTCAACCATATGGGAGTCCAGAGACATAACTATTACATCTACAGGTCCCTGGACCTGAATTTTCTGAAAAACAAAAATCCAAAAACAATGCCACTCTACTCTCAGAGATGAGCTCGACCAACCTGGTCTTTAGGCAAATTGGCTTCTTTCCCTGTAATCTGGGCTCACCCCCAGGCTTGGCCTCCCACCTTACAGTCTCTGGGATGTGGGAGAGGGGTGAGGGCAAGTTGGCACAGACATGTGAGGACACAGACATATGCATATGGGAGTGGAATGCCCTGGGCAGCTTTGGTTAAGTCCTGGTTCAGTCCTGGGAGGAATACAAGATAAAAGGTGGTCAGAGGAGCTGGTTCTGGGAAGGGGACTGTGGAGATGCGGGCAAAGGTGATGCTGGGAGCAGGGGTCTTGTACTGGGTCTAGCTGAGACTCAAACTCCTGGGTCAGGCTAGGAGGACTCCTGAAAGGGAGAGTCTGGAGGACTAGATGGTGGCCCCTGGAGGGGGAAATCTGGGACTAGAAAGTCTGAGGCAGAGCCGAGGAGTCAGGGAAGGGACTGTGAGTTGGTGTACTTTTGCTCTGCTGTCCAAGCCCTGTTCACCTCCTGAGCCCCCTGAGGTCCCAGGCCTCTGTCTCAGAGGTCTGCGGGGCAGGATGGAGGGTCCAGGGCTGGCCAGGGAGCAGACCCCCAGGTCCCTGAGGTACAAACTGAAATAAAGACCACAGTCGTCCCCTCACCTCCCCAACCTCTGTGCCCATCGGGAGAGTACAAGCCCCGCCCCTCCGGGTGGGCGGGGCCGGCGCCTGCACAGTTTCCATTGTGACTCCAACCACCCCTATTGGCCAGAGGCATTCTGGCCACGCCCTCTTCTCTGTCATGCTTTTCATCAGCCAATAGGATTGGAGAGTTGAGGCCACGCCCATGCCCCTAGAGGCATGGAAACGGCCAGTCCACTCTGCTGGCTCAGTCACATAGCTGCGAGGTAGCGAGCAGAAGGATTTTTGCAGTGGTTGCCTTGAGCGCAGTGATGTGGTCCCATCCCTTCCCCTATCCCTGCCTTGAGATGTCGGAGGAGACCCGTCGGAAGAAGTTGGCGTCAGCCAAGAAGATGGTAAAACGTGCGGCGTCGTGACCCCCTGACCCAGCTCAAGCCCACTCCTCTGGCCAGGCAGTGGACAGAGTCTGTGCTGTCTAGGGCACACGAAGGGATCCCCTTGCACCTCTTGGCTCCCCGTCACTAAAGTCCTCTCAGCCAGCTCCCGCCCTCCCTGGTCATCCCTGGGTGACTTTGGGCTGGTGATGCTTCCAGCTTCCCACTCTAGTCTCGGCCCAGACATCCTGCTACCCCCAAACCGGACCTCCCCAAGGAAGGGACAGATGTCTTAGGGCTCCTGCAGCCTAGAGCCTGCGTCTCTGCCCTGTACCCCCCTACCCTCCAGGGAGCAGCAAGTCTGGACTGCTTGGGAGGAGTGGAATATAGTTACATCACTGTCCCCCTCAGAACTGTCATTGTCCCAGCCTGATTGATCTTCTGATCCAGTCCCCTAAGCGTATTCCTCGCCTTTTGGGGTTTCTCTGGTGGCTGCCCGGGTCTCCTGCTTGAAGGCTACTCGGGATTACAGGTGTCCATATTACCTTATCTAAGACGTAGACGGTGCGACAACTCTATACTTCAGTAGTGACCCCAAACGTTGACATTATCTCTGGGTCACAGTGGAAGGAGTTTGACTTGGTTTGTTTTCTCCCCATTTCTACTCTCCAGAGGTACTTTACTTTTCCCCCTGAGTTCCCTATCTCATATTAGAATTACCTCTGATTCTGGGACCAGAACCCCTTCAGTCAGTGCTCTCTACAGTGAGAGAGCTCCTCATGTTTGGATCTGAACTTCACAGCATGAATCATCTCCAAATTGTCATGGCATCCTGGAGTGTTCTGAGTGCCACGGGATAAATATGGGGGAGATACATTTTCAGTTTTGCTTGTTTCTCTTGAAAGAAAAGTGTATTACCATATTTCAGTAATGACATTTGCATAGATTTCTGAGTTTCATAGATCACTCTGAAAAGCTGCTTGGGGTGTCCCCTTTCCGTTAGGTTCCCAGATTTACTAGGAGTGTGCCTTAGCTGTCTTCTGCCCCTAGGATACACTGATACAGAATTTCCCAGGTATTTGTGCAGTCCTAACTGACATGTAAGAAAGTATCCCCTCCCTCACTAAACTACACAATGTCCAGTTTCTGCTTGCTTCCTTTTCCAACTCCATCTGTGGTTTTGCTCTCTGGTAGCTGCTGATTCATGACAGAACCCCAAAGCTCAGAGTCAGAAGACTGAATTGAAATGCCATGTTCCTTCATTTTTTAAGGCCATTTTAAAAATAATTGTTTATTTTAATTTTTTTTATTCATTAACTCACTTTAACTTTGATGAGTGAGACACACAGAGAGAGAGGGAAAGGAAAAGCATGCCACCCGGTCCAGGACTCACACTGTGGTCGGCCATGTGGGAATATCCAGCTGCTTAACCACCGCGCCACCTGCTGCCACCCCCCCTTAAGCCACGTTTTCAGTGTACTTCTTCAGTCATTCAACGCTCATTACAATGCTCTGTACAGACGGTAGTGGCATGTGTAAGAATAATTTATAAAAACTGCAGCGTGTGAATTGAGAGGCTTACAGTTCTCCTAAGTATCGTTTCTTTTCCTTTCCACAGTTGAGAGCATATCAGCAGAAGCACAGGCCTGCTGATCTTGCAGCAAGGAAGAAGAAAACAAAAACTGGCAGTACCCCTGAGACAACCACCTCTGGTGACTGCCACTCTGAGGATGTGAGTGTTGTCTGGCCAGCCTTCTGGGGTTAGGAGGCTTCAGGGGCAGTAGGGGGTGATGATTAAGAATGTGAAAGACGTTTCATGTACCAGGAAACATTGAGGAAATGGTAGTGCTATTTGATTTTCCTTATCCCAGTCTCCAGAGGAAGCCAGGCCAGTGAGAACAGCCACTTGCCATCAGGCCCTCCCATTAGGAAGCACTGGGAGAAGACCCAGGCTGTAGGGGAGACCCCTGGGTGCTAGGATGAAAGATCTGAGGTTTGAGTTAATTTGTGCCTTGATCTTGCTGGATGACCTCATAAAAATCACTTTCTGGACCTTGGTTTCCCCATCTGAAAGATGGCATTGCTGGATTAGATCAGTCTTTCAAATCGAGTAGTTCAAATGCTCTGATTGGGCCAGCTGGTGGTGTCGTGAAGATTATCTCACGTGGCCAACTTCGTGGTTCATATCCTGGACCCTCTGGCTTGAAAGGCACATGTCTGCATGCAGGTGCCTAAAACCCCAAAAGGAGAATGGAAGAGAAACGTTATAGAGTGGCCTTCCCCACTGGGGGGCTCTCCTCCTTTATTTCCTCCCCCTCTCTCTCCCCCTCCCCACAATGAGGGCCTATGCATTCTATACCAAATTGGAAAAAATAAATAAAGGCTTGGCAACATCTTAACTATGACTCTCCCATCTTCCTACAGTCCCCTCAGTTCAAGTGGACCCTTACTTGGAAGACTGGTTTTTAAAATGGAGAGGAGAGTCTGGACCCCTACCAGATTAACCTCCAAAATCCTGGGCCTGAGGAGAGGGCCCAGTGAGTGGATTAAGGCAGCACTGCTCGGGGGCTCCATTCTGTGCAGTTGCATCAGGGGGGACTTTTCCATGTGTTTACCGTGATGAGTGCCTCCCACACAGCAGCAGGCAGCCATTTGTAAGGACAGTACAGGCCACAGTATTGACCTCCTCTGCTTTTCTTCAGTGTCCATTTTCCCTGCACCCTCTTCTCCATTCTCTGACTTTCTCACTTTTCTCTAAACTGCTTCTCTCTTTCTCCCACTGCCCTTGATTTTCCCTTCTTGGCTCCCGTAGATTCAGGATATTCTGAAGGTGCTGGACCTTCACTGTTCCAATGGGGTAGTGCTGCCTGCCATTGGACAAATGGAAGGTGAGGCAGTGCTGAGCACACCTGTCTCCTGCTTGCACTCCCTGAGCTGTGCATGCCCCTGAGGTTTTACTAGTTTGGGGGCTGTTCTTTTGTTTGTTTGTTTGAAGAGGTTTTTGCTCACCAGAAAGACAGAGAGAGACAGAGAGACAGAAAGCGAGAAATCACCCCCCAAGGGGAATGGCCATGCCGCAATCCCTTCTCCTCCATTCTTCTCTCGGGATCTTGGGCACACATGCACACATGCCTGGTGTGAGGTTCAGCCACTGGGTCCAGGACTCAAACCACGGTCAACTACTTTGGAGTCCAGTGACATAGCCTTTACGCCAACTGCTGGTCTCTGGTTTGGGGGCTGTTCTGGCTCTGGCTTATTTTATGTTGCTGCCATTACCCTGAGTTCTGTTTGCTTCTTCACCTGCTTGGTTCATTGATTTATTTCTTCCCCTATATCTTTTATCATTTTGAAGAAGGGGAGACACACCTTGAAGGTTAAAGTTAGTTTGGGAATAACTTTCAGAGCAGATGTGTGGGGTTTGGGCTTTTGAATGTCCAGCGAATGCCATCCGGGCTAGGAGAGATGAAACAGAAATGAAAAGCCTTTATGTCTTACCCTCTGGAAATTTACCCCCCAAAAAAGACTACTAGACCACATAGAAGTTTATGATTTTTCAAACTGATTAAATTGAGGTTACAGCATGTAAGTTGAAGAGAGAGCAAATCGGCATTGTAGTTGCAAAAACTGAGGTAGTTTGTTTACCTGTATTGAGACGGTTTATTTAACTGTAAAGGATGTAAGGTTACCATCAACAGAGAAGTGACCAGGACATTGAGCCCCTGATCTCTCTTAAAAATCAAATAGACACTCAGCCATATGCATTGGGTCCCTAGTAGCCAAGGCACCTTGCTGAACAGTGGAAAAAACAGATGAACAAGGTAGAGTGCACACCAAGGGAAGCAGTTCACTGAGAGACGGGAGGGAGATGTGACAATATTTAAATGTTCACCAGGCTGGTTCTGGATGGATTCAAGGAAGGAGGAGGCTGGTGTGAAGACACAAGGTGGATAACTTTATTTATTATTTTAATCAAGTTTTAAACTTATTATTCATCCATTAAATCACTGTACATCATTTAGATTGTGAAGAGACTATCCAGTATGATATACACCTCAGTCCAGCCAAGTTGATACTATCACACACATCCTCATCAACAGATAAAAACCTTATCTGTGTCCCACAAGTGTCTTGTTTCTCCATTTCCCCACAAATTTCCTTTCCTATGTCCATCGAGAGTGGGAGAGGCTGAGGGAGCAATGAGGTGACAGCCAGCATTATTGTGTCACAAAGCACCTTCCAGGGATATGAGGAGTGGGGGAAGGACCAGAGTATTGGTTACCCAGGCTAGAGGTGACCTCCAGATGTGATACTGGCATTTCATCCTATTTGTCAAGGGACACCTGTCAAGTAGAGGAGCAGGGATGAAATAGGGCCAGGTCCTGTGTGCATGGCAAGGGAGAGGGACAGGAACAGGGACAGGGAATTGGGATTAGGTTAGAGAGTGTCCAGAATCACAACATGGCTGACAGTGGTTCATATCTTGGCCGTGATGTGAAAAAGCATGATGAGCATGGGTGTATGCATGTCTCAACAGGTTGGCAAAATGGAGGGGACGGGATTGCACTGTGACTACACTCCATTGGTCTGTGCTTTCTCCATCTCTCTGGCGAGCACATGTGCTTTCTGACAGTAAAAAAAAAAAAAAAATCACATTACACGTACGAGTCCTTAGAATAAGAATTTCTCCTACCCGAAGTGTCCCTATCTATTTCTAGAGCTCAGTGGAACTCAAGGGGCCAAGATGGACCAAGAGGATGCTAGAGACACAGCTAGGAGTGCACACCTCCCCTCCAACGTCCCCTAAATCACACCTGGCCAGCTGCTGAGTCCCCACTCTGATCTGTTAAATTCAGTTGTAGACATCAAAGTGATGCAAGGTTCCAGTGGGCATATTGCAGCTACCAGGCTCCAGGTCATGGTCACAGTAAACATGCAAAGATACCTTGGCTCATCCTCAGCTCCTAGCCTCTGTGATGCTTGCTCTGAGCAGGGAAGTGGACTTAGATTCCCAGGGCTGAAGGGTCCAAATAGCAGGCAACCCTTTCCTTGAAGAGAAAGGCAACTACTTCCTCCCCAGACTCGGCCTCACTGGCCTGGTGTTGGCTCCCTAGCACTTTTTCTTGGTCTACTACAGCTATCATCCATCTTTCCCAGGTGCTGCCCTCTTGACCTGTGAGAAGCTGGGCCATGGGCTTGGACTAAGGAAGAGGATCTCACATGGCTCCAAGTCCTAAGTGCTGGGATTGCCCCTTGGCTGATATTTCTGGGAAAGAGACCTCAGGACCTCCAAGGTGCTGAGAATTAAAGGGAAAAAATCTTACCTGTGGCTTCTTGGGTTGTTTTTTGGTTGGGTAGTCATTTCTGGAGCTAGGCTGTTGGACTGAATGTAATGGACAGATGGCTTTATGTGATTTTCTTTTTACCTCTACTGAGCAGGGAGAGGCTTCTAGTAGGATGGCTGTTTTCCCCACAAGAAAGGCCTGAATCAGAGAAACAGGCAATGGTGAGGGGTGGGGAACAGGAACTACACTGATCACACCTCCTTTACCGCCACTGCACAGCAAGGGCCCTGGATTGGTGTCCTTCTGCACGCTGCTTTGGGAAGAATAGAGCCTTTCTTCCTCTGACTCAGGCACACCTTCCTTCTATTTGCTGGGATTGCCATAGCAAACAATCTGGTACTGTCTTTTTGAGCACAGGGAGAAGAGGTCCTTGTGCATCCATGAAGAAAGTCATACAGCCCTAGCTTTGAGCTTTGATCATCCAAAATGCTGCTGAGCAGCTCACAGCCTAGGCAAGCCATGTCCACACTCCCTAGCACCACCCAGCATGCATGATTGTCACTCTGATTGCAGCAGCACCTGTCCTACCTCTTTGTGCTCTTGAATCCATGGCAGTGAGGCACCTTCTTACCTCAGGGCCCTAACCACCTTCTGCATTCTGTGACAGGTGCCCAAAGACCATGCTCCTCCTGCACCACCAGCTGCTGATGACACCACATTACCGGGTGGTGTCCCTGTCCATGATGCCAGCATGGTAACACCTCAGGTTTGTGCCTCTTGCCCTTTGCCCACTGCCCCCCTGCATGCTTGCCCCATCCTCCTTCCCCAGGAGACCTACTGTGGCCTCGCCTCTCCTCCCTTCAGGTAGTTTGGTTCCTTGCACCCAGTCCCTTCCCCAGAACCAGGGTTGGGGAGGCCAACCTTTGCTTGAGGTTTGAGGGGATGATGAAAGGGTGTTGGGATGAGCCGGGCTCACCCAAGTGCTGGGTAATCCTTACTAGAAGTGGAATGTTCACCTCTTGTGTCTCTTCCCAGCAGAACCATGATTCTGAAAACATTCCTGATCTCGTGGATAAGACCCAGTGAGTGTCTACTGGAGGAGGGTACAGTGCTTGCCTACAGGAGTCAGGGAAGGCTGTGGTCCTTGTTTCCATCAAGCTGCCCACACCTCTGATCTCTGTGTCTCTATCCCTAGGATTTTGTCATCACCCGAGAGTGTGCAACAACTATCTCAGCAGATCAATTGTCTTGGGGCTGAGGTACGCCAGAAATCAGGTTCCACATGGTTAAGAGGGAAAGAAATGTATGATAGAAACCAAGGCAGAGTTTTTTTTTCTTTCTTTTTTTTTTGGCGAGGGAGAGGTTTATTTTTTTCTTTTTCTTTTGCTAAAGGGCATGTGCATTTGCCAGACAGAGAGAGACAGAGAGACAGAAAGTGAGCAATCAGCCCCAGGGGGCATGGCCACGCCGTAATCCCTTCTCCTTCATTCTCCTCTCGGGATCATGGGCGTGCACGCACATGCTCACGACGTGAGTTTTAAGTCGGCGGGTCCGGGACTTGAACCATGGTCGGCTCCATGGGAGTCCAGCGACATAGCCATTATGCTAACTGCTGGTCCCCAGGTAGAGATTCTTAAGAGAGGTAAGGTCCTGGGGCATAGAAACCTGCTGGGTTATGCTGGGCAAGTTACATCTTCTTCAAGTGTTCTCCCTGGAAGCTGCACAAGGGAAGGTGTTAGGCCATGAGTTTGCTTACATCATTTTATCTGGATGTGTAAAGTGCAGAATAAGCTGCTCAGAGGAGAGGTCGACAGGGAGATAGGACCCTGAAAGTAGGCACAAAGAGTATAGAGCAGATGGCCAGATCATCCCAAGAGCATTTGTAGCTGACAGGGATGAAAGCTAGTCAGAGAGCATCTCTGGGGACAGTGGGACAGGGAACAGAGCGTGTTCATGGGCTGTCACCTCTTGTAGCCTTCATCTTATGCCAGTGGACAGGGTCTTATCTCCACTGACATAAACAATCTTGAGTAAGACCCTGGACCATGACCCAGAGACCCTGCAGGCCAGCCCCTGACCTCCTCCCACAGTGGGGGCTAGGTGATCCCTGCCAACTGAGACAGCCCACCTCCCAACCGTGATGATTGCTCTGTCTTTCTCTCCCCCAACCTTCCTCCAATTCCTTCTCTCTGTATGTGCCTCAGAGCTGGTACCAAGAGTTAGAAGTAGCCCTGGGCTCTAGCTATCAAGCAAACAACCAACTCAGAGACATGATAGAGGAACTGCTAAGAGCCCAGCGGGGTCCCCTGAGTCCACACTGCCAATCCTGTGTTTCTGTCCACTTGGGGCTCTGAAGTAGGGTCCTGGAGACCCCAGTGCCAAATGAAAATGCAGTGTTCTGGGGGGCAAGGCCTTATCTGAAGAGACCTCAGTTCACATAGCATGCAGCATGGCTCTTTCTGTTGCTGCTCTCTTTGTTTGCTTCTTCTGAAGTCAACCCTGACTGAGTCCTTGCCCCACTGCCCTGAGGTCACTGCCAATAGCGGAAGCACTGGCTTGTCCCATGGCAGGAGCGTAGTCCCTGACCTGCTCTCTCTTTTGTTTCAGACAAGCCAATCCTCCTCTATGGGCTTGAGTCTACTGGGAGGTCAAAGGTTGCTCTCAGCTCTTCAGAATCAGAGACTGAAAAAGCTCACTAGAATGTGTCAGGGAGAGGGGAACTTCTCTATTAAGGCCAGGACTGGGCTCATAACATGTGCTCAGTAAATCCTGGTTGAAAATGAACATACCATTCTAAATCACAAGCTAACAGTATAGTTCTCTTTTCTCAAACTATATTTCTAGACATTTATGTTGCTGGTTTTTAAAGAGATTCCAGATTTGGGCTTTGGGTTCTATAGCTGTGGGTGAAAACCAGTGAAGAGAGTTGGAGGAGAATTTGTCAGTTCGTGTCCCCACAGGGCCTGAGAACTCTTCCTTTAAAATTGATTTCTGCCCTGCCACAGTGGCACAGGCAGCAGGGCATGACACGGGGTGGTGCTAGAGTCACATGGAGGACTACAGACTGGGTCCAGGCCAACCCAAACACCAGGCATGTGCACACACATGTGCCCATGATCCTGGCTGGATGAAGGACTGAGGTGATTGTGGCATGATGGGACCCTCTTGGGAGCCCCAATTTCTCTCTCTCTCATGGAGGAAATGAAAAACAAAAACTCTCTAGCCCCTGCCCAGCCCTTCTTGGTCTGAGGATGAAGTAAAGGAGACATCCTCAATCACTTTCCTTTAACTTTCTCCACAGAAACAGCAACAAGACACTCGAGATCAGCTGGAAACGGTAACATGACTTCTATGTTTACTTGTTACCTGAATGATGGGTTGGGGGGGGACTTTGATGTAGAGGCCAGCCTTGCACGTCCCCTTGCATCTGCCCCGGAGAAAGCTCCTGCTGCAGTACACCTCCACCCCCACTGCATCCCCGATATTCTAGTATCCTTGTGGCCTCCTTCCAGTAAGAGGTGCTGCTTCCCTCTTCCTACAGGAGGAGAGAGAATGCCAGCAAACCTTGGTAAATGAACAGGGGGACCTCAGGGAACAACTGCAGATGAGTGTGCCACATGTACCCTTCGTGTCCCCTGGAACATTTCTTTCCTCTGTTTCAGAACTTGTTTTATTTTTCTCACTAGGTCCACATTCAAAGAATAGGCCTCCTGATTTCTGAGAAGGCAGAATTACAGACAGCCTTGGCCCACACTCAGCAGGCAGTCTCGCAGAAAGCAGGTGGGCCTCTGGGCACCCCTTATTCCTTCACCATGGTGGACTTTCAGAGGAAGTCTTTTGGCTCCATCTCCACCTCTCTCATTCCAGGAGAGTCTGAGGATCTTGCCAACCGCCTACAAGCTTCTCAACAGCGTGTACGAGAGCTGGAGAAGACCTTGTCTGCTGTCTTTGTGAAGCAGAAGGAGGTGGAACGGGTGAGTCCAGCCACTGGCAGCCGAGCTTCCTGAAGGTTCCTTCTGTGGGCTGGAGGGTCTCGCTGACGGGAGTGGAGCACGGGCTGTTTCTTGCAGCTTGGCTGTGTGGTGGTTAGAGTTGGCAGCTGTGCGTGAGCTGGGGCAGTGCTGGCATTGGATGCAGAGCCTTAACCAAGTGGTAGGAGAAGGAGTATGGTGCTTGGGCAGTCAAGGTACGAAACAGTATTCCTGAAGGATTCCCAAAAAGCTCAGGGAAGAGGACAGGGTGGCTCAGAGTCATTTCATTCTATCCTTTCTGATTTTTGGACTGTGTGTATTTATCATCCATTCAGGCTTGGTGGAAGGTACTGGATGCCCACGTGGCCTACTGTGGTATAAGTCCCACACAAGTCAGCTTGAAACTCACACAGGTTGCATGTATGTGTGATGCCAAAATCCCAAGAGAAGAATAGAGAAGAAGGGATTGTGCCATGGCCAGCCCCCTGCGAAGTGATTCCTCACTTTGCCTCTTACTGCCTCTCTCTCTGGCGAGTGCATGTGCCCCTATGGCAAAAAAAAAAAAAAAAAAAAAAAGGAAAAAAATAATTTTAAAGTGTGTTTTTTGTTTTGTTTTGTTTTGTTTTTAATTAGGGGCCAGTACGTGGCATGGTGTTAAAGGATGCTAGACTTCCACAGAGCCGACCATGGTTCGAGTCTCAGTCTTGGTGGCTTGCTTTCTCACTTTCCATTGATCTTTCCCTGCCTCTGTCTGTCTCTGGTCAAATTTTAAAAATAATTGAATAAATAAATGGATGAATAAAGTTAAATTAAATAGAGCTAAATTCTTAAAAAAATTAAATGCTTCCTCCCCCATGAATGCATCCTTACCTCCAGGGAAAAATTGTGTTGTAAGAGTTAGAGGGGCCAGGAGATGGTGTGGTGATTAAAAGTGTTGGACTCCCACATGGCGGAATGTGGTTCAAATCCTGGACCTGGTGGCTTGCTTTCTCTCTCTTTCTCTTCTCTCTCTCATTGTCTGGTCAAATTAAAATAAATAAATAATAAAATAATTATTTAAAAAAAAGAATGAAAAAACCTGGATTTTCAAATTCCAGGTCTAAGTGACCTTCAGCAAGCAGTTAAACTCTAGTAGTGTGTTTTTCATTTACACAGTGGAGATATAAACTTCCTCATGTGGTACCTGTAAAGGTTCAATGGGATTGTTAACGTGGTTCCTGCCAAGGTACTCAGCGAAGGTTCAAGCAGTGGTGGTAGTGCAGTCATACAAAGCAGGATCACCTGGAGTCTCTGGGCCTCTGTCAGGCAATGTAAATTACATCTCCCTCTGGATTTTCAGCCCTTACTGAGTTCTAAATTAAAAAAAAGAGAGAGAGAAACCACAGCTTTGCCTTGTCTTGAAGTAATAATGAAGCATTAAGGGCTGGATGGGAGTGCACTGGTAAAACGCATGCTCTGCAAGGTTGGCTCTCATGGGAAGCTCCTGAGTTTGCATCCAGAATCTCCGTGAACAGACTAGGTATGCAGAAGTGCCCAAGATCCGGGAGTGGCTGAAGCTAGGCATGGACCATCCCATCGGGGAAGAAGTGTTACTGTGCATTCGTTATTGTAGCCATTGCTATTGTATGCTAGTTTCCTCTTCTCCCTGCCAGATCTTGACTTAACTTTTCTGTATTTGCAGTCCAACAAGGAGTTAACCAAAGACCGAGATTCCCTCAAGCTGGAGTTATATGAGAACAAGTAGGATGGGGGAAGGCGGGAGGGAGGCCTGGGAGTCTTACCGAGCGAAATACAGTAGGAGATGGGAGGGTGAGCATGCCGAAGTGCAGAGCTCAGTGTAGTCCTAGCTAAGTGCCACCTAGGACTTTGATCCTAGGGTCCTATCCGGTATCATGGTTCTGCTAAGGGTAGTGGGTTGTGCACCTAAGTGGGCCTATATGTTTTTTGCTCATTCTCTTCCACTGCCTCTGGTCATAGCAAAAGCAATGAAGACCTGAAGAAGCTGATCTCTGAACTAGAGGAGAAGCTTCGACTGCTCACTGCCGAAAAGGCAGCTGGGCAGCTCAGGATGGAGGAGCTCCAGAAGAAACTGGAGATGTCAGAGCTCTTGTTACAAGTGAGAGATAGCAGCCCCTGGGAGCATGACCCCATGCAGCTGTGGCCGTGGTCGCCATGAATCACTGGGTGGTCTGCAGCCACAGTTAGAAAATTCAGATCCTTGATTTGGTCCTGTCATAGGCTTCTTTTTTTTTTTTTGAGAGATTTTTACTGTAGGGCGCGTGCGCTCGCCAGACAGACAGAGAGAGACATAGAGACAGAAAGCGAGAAATCACCCCCCAGGGGGGATGGTCACGCCGCAATCCCTTCTCCTCCATTCTCCTCTCGGGATCTTGGGCACGCACGCACACGCGCCCGGCGTGAGTTTTAAGCCACCAGGTCCCGGACACGAACCGCGGTCAACTACGTGGGAATCCAGCGACATAGCCATTACGCTAACTGCTGGTTCCCTCATAGGCTTCTTTTGAGATTGCTAAAAATCCACAAATAGGGACCCTGCTTAGCCCTGCAAAATCAGTCTTAGGGGTAGGATATTGTACCTTTTTATTTCTCCCACTAGGGCCCCTTTGAGCACCCTCCTCCTATTTGGTTCCCCTGCCCTCTACCTTCTCTGGACCCCCCAACTCTTCTTGACGGGGGGAAGGGAAACACAGCAGGAGGGTCCACCGAGGTTTCTAGGGGGGCAGGGCTCCCTTCTACATCTCTGCCCCTCTTGTGTCCTGAGTGTTGTCCCTACAAAAACACATGCACCTGTTGCCTGCAGCAGAAAGAACAAGGACTCTATCACCAGCCGCTGGCTTTCCTGGCAGCTCCATTCCAGGAAGAGCCAGAGAGGAAGCCCGTTGCCTCTGGGATCAGGGGCGGCTGTGTGTCTAGAGAGAGCCACGAGGCCCTAGAGCGGGCCGTGGTGCAGCTGCAGGTGAGTGAGTCTGTACTGACATGGTGAACAAAGGGTGGGCATGGGGCGAGCTGCTGCTGAGACCTGACGCTGTTTCTCTGGCTCCAGAGCCTATTCCTACAGTGTAGGAAGGAGAAGGGAGACCTCGAGCAGCGTATGACAGAATTAGAGTGCCGCTTCAGCCTGTACTGCAGAGAAACCAACACCATCAGTGAGCTGGGATGCCAGGGTCCATGGCCATAGAGTTGCACAGTGGTGGGTGGGGAAACACCTGCTTCCTAACCTGACACATGCCTGCTGGCCCCTCTGCCCTGGGTCCCTACAGGAGAGTACAATGCCCTGAAGCACAACCAGGATGCAACCCTGAAGGCATGTAGCCAGGAGAACGCGGACTACATCAGCTGGCTGGAGCACAAGCAAGGGGATATGGAGGTAGGGCCATGTACTTCTCTGTGGGTGAGCCGGGCAGGGTGTGCTCAGGAGAGGGGGCTGGATGCTGAGCACCTTCTCTGTGGGTGAGGCCTGACCCAGTGTAGGGGTGAGGCGTTCAGCCCCTCTGCAGGCAGTTCCAGGTCCAGGGTAGAAGTGGGGCATTGAGAATCATCTCTGGGGGCAGTGTTGAGGTAGAGGACCTGTGCTGAAGATGTTTTGTTCCAGGTGAAGCTGCAAGAGGTGCAGGACACGGTGCCTCAACTTGTGGGAAAATATACCGAGTGTCAGGGCAAGTCCCTGGCCTCTGCCGAGAGCCCTTTCCGGGAGCCCGCACCAGCTCCGCCTGCCTTGCAGGACTTCGGAGCTGCAGACTGGCTGACTGGTGAGTAGCACCCTGGGACAGGGTGGGCTGGGAAGGCAGCGGGAGTGTGAGGGCTCGTAGCACTGAGCCTGTCCCTCTGTGTACACAGACTATGCCGAGATCAACCTCGATGATGCTGTGCAGCCTGCACAAGGCCAAGTCATGATGAGATCTCCTGTTGGGAACCCCACTGGAGAGAAGGCGGAACAGCTGTTGTCGGAGATGATGAAGTCCCAGGAGTG
>AAPY01744765.1:0-16723 GCA_000181375.1 Tupaia belangeri
ACGTCGGATGACATAATGTTTACATCTCTGGACTCTCATGTTGTTGACCATGGTTCCAGTCACAGATTCAGTGGCTTAAAACTGGTGCATGCCTAAGATCCTGAGAGGAGAATGGAGGAGGAGGGACTGAGGTGTGGCCATACCCCTGAGAGTGATTTATCACTTTCTGTCTTCCTCTCTCTCTTTTTCTCTGGTGAGCACACATGCCCTGCAAGGTGGTTGGGTGCGGGAGGGAGTCTCTCTTAAAAAATAAATAAAATGATTTGGGGAGCATGATTAGTTGGAAAAGTGATATGTTTCAATTTATATTTTAGTAAGATTTTTCTGATTTCAGTTTAGGGGATATCAAAAGGAAGATCATGCTGAAGGAGATCAACTCGATTTTTCTCTGAACTTAGGTGAGGAATTAAGACCTTGATTAAAGAAGTAACTTCAGGAATCAAGAGCAATGGCTACATTTGAGGAAAATCTGAGCATAGTATTAATGTGACTGACCAGGTGTAGCATTTCAGGAAGATTCTAGATATGTCAGGTGTTCAGTTTGGGCCTATATGTACACTGTGCTCCATCTCAAGGAGGGTATGTGGAACATCCAGGTAGAGATGGCTTAAAGACTCCTAGATATTCAGATTGGGAGCTCATTAGAGTGCCCCGGACTGGAACAGAATTGGGAGATATCAGTATGCAAAGAGTATTTAAAGCCCTGTAGGCTAATGTCAGTAGGCCACCATAGGAGTTTAATACAATGGAGTGAAACTTGGACATCTCTTAATTTTCATAAATTATATGAGTACATTTTAGTGGAACATTTAAACAAATGAACTGTTTTACAGAGTGAAATGTTGGTATCATTCTTCACACTTCAGTACATCTAACTACCAAGAAGTATCTAAAACTGACAGTTGGGAGTCTTCTCTACATGTATATAAATATTTAGGGGCAGGAGAAAGAAATCCATATTAGGGAGGAGTAAGCAGAGAAGTAGAATGCAAAACCTAGAGAATGATGTATGTCACAGATTGCCAAGGGGATTACAGAGGAGTGTAATTGGATCAGACAGAGGGCTGAGGTGCTAATTGATATGCTTCCTCTGCCATCTGTCAACTTAGAGTCATTTGAGTGATGTGGTGGGGAATGAGTAGGAGCTGAAGTGAATGACAGCACATTTGAAAAATTGGTGTAGGGATGGATGGGCCTTAAAAACCAAATCAGTATTCCAAAGTGTATATGTGCCACACTTTTTCAATCCATTCATCTGTGGCAGGGTGGTAGGGAGAGGGAATCAAAAGAGGGAAAGAAAGAAGCAAAATATTTAAGAAACACAAAATAGAAAATTATCTGTTGATGATAAAATGTATGATAACATCTTTGATTGAGCCAATATACAATGTATTCTGGATGGGAAAATTCATTTTGTATGCTGTATTCATTTTGTATACAGTGATTTATTGTAAAAAAAATAAACAATATTAAAGAAATGTTTCAAGTTAAAAAAGGATAATTTTGCTGGATATCCTATTCTTGGTTGAATTTTTTTCTTAATGTTTTAAATACTTTTTACCATTCTTTTCTTGCCTGCATTGCCTTTTTAATTTAATTTAATTTATTATGATCATAATCTTGCTTGTATTACATTGAATCACATATATCTTTATGGTGTATTACATTTATTTTTCAAGCAGGAATACCATGCATATCAGTCAGGAAAAAGACATTACTATCCACATCATCATCATCAAATTGTGTATCATCATTTTTTTTCTGATTATCATTAGTATTCTCATTATGTTTTAAAAATATTTTATCACTATATATCATTTCACTTGTAAAAAGAATTTATCCAACATGAAATACTCAGATGAATCCAGTTGAGAATGCTATACACGTTATTGTCAATAGGTAATAAACCATTTCTGGGTCCCACTAATATCATGCCTCTCTGTTCTCTCTTGTTCTCGCTCTCTATACTCTTCCCTTCTCTCGACCATTCCACACTGTCTTCAGCATCCTTAACTATTTTCACTACTTTATGCACTCCAGTATTTCGATCTCTACCATAAAGTGTGGAGAGTTGGTATATATTAAGTGGATACATACAATATTTTTCTTCCATATCCTGACTTGCTTCACTCAGCAATAGATCCTGCATATTCGACCACTGTCTATAAAATACCAGAGTGTTCTTTTTTTATTAATGGCTGAATAATATTCCATACAGTATATGTGGCACATTTTTCCATCTATTCATCTATTTGTGGACATTTGGGTTGGTTCCATGTCTTAGCAATCGAGAATAATGTTGCAATAAACATTGATGTGTAAGTGCTTTTCCGACTGATCTTTCTCCTGTCTTTGGGTAGATACCCAGAAGTGGCATTGCTGGGTCAAATGGTAGTTCTATTTGTAGATCCTCGAGGAACTGCCATATTGTTTTCCACAGTGGCTGAACCAGCGTACTTTCCCACCAACAGTGTAAGTGAGTTCCCCTTTCACCACATCCCCGCCAACACTTACCTCTTTCTGTATTTTTAAACTTTTTCATTTTGACAGGGGTTACGTGGTATCTCATTGTGGTTTTAATCTGCATTTCCCTTACAATGACAGATGTTGAGCATTTCCTCATAAGCTTTTTGGCTCTTTGTATGACTTCCCTAAATAGATTTTTTGTTCCACTCATTTACTTATCTTTTAATTGGGTTAATAATTTTTTTTTTCCTAGGAAGCCTCTTGAGTTCCCTGTTTATTCTGGATATCAGTCCCTTGTCTGAGGTATATTTTACAAAAATATTCTCCTATTCTGAGGGTTGTTGATTTTCACTAATTACTGTGTTTTTTTCTATGCAAAAACTCCTTAATCTGATGTATACCCACTTGACTATTTTAGGGATTGATGTCTGTGCTTTGGGAGTCTTATTTAAATGTCTTTGGCTACCCCAATGTCTCCCAGAGTTTCCCCAGTATTTTCCACTAGGTGTTTTATAGTTTGAGATATTAGGCATTTCAAATCTTTGATCCATTTTGAGTTGATTTTTGTTAATGGTCAAAGACGGGGATTCTGTTTCATCTTTCTGCAGGTGAATATCCAGATTTTCCAACACCATTTACTAAAGAGATTTTCCTTTTTTTTTAATGTATTGACTAGGATTCTTTGTCAAAAGTAAGTTGGCTGTAAGCTTTGGAGTTTATTTCTGGGGCCTCTATTCTATTCCATTGGTCTATCTGTCTGTGTTTGTGCCAATACCATGCTATTTTGATTATCACAACTTTATAGTATATCTTGGGATCAGGGAGTGATATTGCAGCCCATTCAACTCTTTTTGTGCAGGATTGCTTTGGCAATATGAGGTCTTTTCTGACTTCAGACAAGGTCTATGATCATCTTTTCTAGATCTGTAACGAATGTCTCTGGTATTTTGATTGAAATGGCATTACGTATTTAGATTGCTCTGGGTAGAACTGCCATTCAAATTATATTGATTCTTCCGAATCATGAACATGGGATGTCGGTCCATTTTTTATGTCATTTTCAATACAGTTTTTATGATTTTCATAGTTTTCTTTGTAAAGGTCTTTGACTTCCTTAGTTAAGTTTATCCTTAGGCATCTTATACATTTTGTGGCTATGGTAAAATGATTCTTTTTTTGCCGGAGGCCTGCTCCAGCCGGGGTGGGTACACTGGAAGGTGACATGGGTGAACAAAATCAGGCTGAAACCCTTTAGCATGTTCTCAGTCGAGTACAGCCAGAGCAAGCTCAAGACTGCAGCCCTGGTGGCTAGGGTATATATGTCTTTATTACTGAAGGAGTTTTACAGGAGTAGGATGGGTGAGAGGAAGTGAGGGAAAGACTTTACTCCAAAAGGTAAAGCATTCAAAGTATAGGAACAATAATCATAAAACATGATGTCTGTTTTGTTTAGGTATAAACAGTCATAACTCTTAGAACAAGGACGTCCATTTGTCTGGTGCTTTCTCTCCTTAGATCTTGATTACTGGGAAGGGGCTTTTGGATGAGGGGCCTTCCAGGAATCTTAATAACCTCAGTCCCAGGCCAGCTTGATAAGTTCAGTCCCAGATTAGCTTGAGAACCTGAGCCCCAGGCCAGCTTGAGAACGTCAGCCTCAGGCTAGGGGGGCAGCAGATTGCTGGTTACAAAGACTTAGATAGAAATCCTGTCTGGTTAAGTAAAGACAAGGTTAATATATGCTAAAGTGGAATACCTATATTATCTCTGGGGTAACCCACAGCTAAGAGGGTGAGTCAAATGTCTATATGGGAAAGGAATGTGGTCTTGTGAGCAGCTTAATGACTGACCTAAAAGTTACTGTGTACTTGGGACTCTCTACGTGCTGCTCTACACAATGGCTGTGGCTTGGGGAACAGAAATTCTTTCTTTAGCATGGTTCAGTCTGATGTTAATGCTTTCTAGAAAGATTCCAACTTGTTTTTGTATTATATTCTTCAGTTCCAGATATTCTGTTTATTTCTATTTCAGGGTGTGTAGCTCTTTATAGAATTTCTCTTTCATGTTTTAGAATGATTTTCTCATTTTTCTGGAACTGATTGTCTGTTTTCTCTTATATCTCAGTAAGTTTTGCCACTATGAATGTTCAGGATTTCTTTTCTGACATTTCTGTGAATTCCTTTTTGTTGTCCATCATTGGTGAGGGGCTTCTGCACTTACCTGAGAGAGGATTATACCCTTGTTTTCTCATGTTTCTTTGAGAGCTGTGCTGGTTTTTGTCATCTGATGGAGTATTCCCTTTTTCCTGTTTATTGGAGTAGATTCAGAAGAGGCCTGCTGAGACCAGACTCAAGTGTACTGGGTGTCTTGAGCTCAGGCAGCAGGAAATGCCAAATGATAAAGTGCCAAAAGTTCCAAAGATAATCCTGGGAGGTGGGGATGCACTCACCAGACAAGGCCTGCCAAGACAAGGGCCAAGGGTCCTGGTGGGTGGGTTGAGCCCAGGCAGCAAGGAGCGCTGAGAACGGAGTCAGTACCTGTACTCTTATCAACCATCATGTGGAATTTAAATTTCTTAATAATATATGGGCTCCTCTGTGAGACTGTGTGCACTTGACCCCTGAAGTGTGTCTGTTTCTCATGGTATCCCTGTAACCAAGCACAATGTTAGGCACAACGTAGTATGTATTGTTTGAAATATGTGACTTTTATAAACTGCAAGCCAGACTGTTGGCATTCTAATCTAGGTTTAATAAGTCTAAACCTGTGGTAGTTAAAACTGAGGTACTAGGGGAAGTAAGATCTAGGCTCAAACTTGAATTGTAGTATTTAACAGTTATGTGGCTAAAGCAGGTTTCACCCAGAACCTCCAATTACTCACCCAAAAAGTGGGGTAGAATTAGGCTAACCTACTGGGCTACTGTCAGGATCCAAATGAGCTCATGCACAAATATTCCATAGTACAAAGTAAAGGCTGGATAAGTGCCGGCCACTATTACAGGTATCAGGTCATCCCCTGCACGATTCTAGAGTATATATGCAAAACAGGCAAAATGACAGAGGCACTAACTGACACACTCTGCACACCGTGGTAGGCGCTTGTACCATCTCCATCCAAGAAACAGATCTTAGACTCAGAAGAACTCATCCAGTTTCCAACATTTTTGGCACCACCACCAAAGTGACCATCTGAATATAACCTCAGTTTTTATGCAGATGGGAGCAGAGTGTACCTGATTTATGCCAGGAGTGACATATAGGAAAGATAAGTTAACCTGAGGCAATCTTTAAAAATCACAGGCTGCAGTCTCAAACATGAGTCTTTGCCTTTTAATACTTCTCTTTTTGTGCCAAGCTTTCATTCAAACATTATGTGTAATCATGTAATAAAATTTTGAAACTGACTCCTTACCCATATTTCCTATAATCTCTGAAACATCATCTTCTTCTATAATTTCAGACATATCATCATCTTCTGTTTCTATTACAATTTCTGATTCTGGAATAAAGAAATTGTGCTGGAATTATGACCCAATTGATCTAAAACAAACCAAAAAGTTCATAGCATCATTTGGACTAATCATTTAGTTTTCAAAGAAAATACAGTTCACTTGGTTGCACACAAACCTGCTGATGCCTCAAGCTCCAGTCCTCAGTCTGATGGTTTTTCTGATTGTAACATACCCTGTGGTAATTTGAGCAGGTTCTGGGGCCTAAAATCACATTCACCCCACAGAGATGAGTGCCAGACTTCAGCTGGAGACGCACAGACATTCCTGTTTCGGTGGAAGATTCTCTGAAGGTGACTCATATGAGTACAAGTCATTTTTTTTTCCTGGGGAGTTTACTCATGAAATCTAAGAATGAGGGGAAAAGTTGTAAATATTTTCTGTAAAACAAAACTGTTCAAATATTTGTGTCTCTGATTCACATTAGAGTGAATAGATACTTACTTTAAAAGAAAGAAATTGAACTTTTTGCTTTTAAGGAGCTTATTTTCTAGAACAGGAGAAACAATGAAAAATAAAAAGACACTTAAAACCTAGAAACTAGGTGGTTTTGTTTGGTATAAAAAAATCATTTGGCTTTTGGAGTTAGTTGAGTTGAACTCAATCACAGGTTAGACTTGTAAAATACAAAAAAGCTATAGGGCCCAACCTTCTGCAAAGGACAGTCTCTATTATCTGGATATGACCACCCCCACACAGGACTGACTTTTTCTCCAAAGCCAGGGTTTGACTGTGCCCCTCCCTGCCATCTGCTGTGGATCCTCCCCATCATTCCAGTATCCCATCTTGATGCTCCAGGTAGGCAGCAGTGGGAATAGCAGGATATGGCTGAGGAAGACCAGTCTGGCATGCTTGCAGGCTGGTGCAGCTCGGTGGCTCACAGCAGCCTAAAAGGAAGATGCTGTGGTGGAAGGCTTGCATCAGCAGACAGGCATGACAATAGAACTGCAGCAGGAAGGCGAATCTGCCGGCGATCACACAGACAAGGTCCTCCCGAGCCGCCATGTCAGCCACCCACTCACATTGCTTGGGGAGTTGCTGGCTGCAGAGCTACCACTCGAACTCTACCCTAGAGGAAGCCTGGCTCCTCTGATACAGCTGGAACCACTGCCATGGAGACACAATGCATGGGGCACTGGAGGGTGCAGAAGATGGACATAAGGCACCTGATTGAAAGTAAGACAGAGGTAGATTTCACAAAGGGGGAAGGGAAGAGGGAGTAGAGTTCCTTGCAAAACAGACTCTCAGCCAGAAGTCAAGCACAGAGCTGAAAGTGAGGCGGGAGGCACACTGGCACTAGAAGACAGGAGAGAACCTGACTGTAGGGTGTCCACTAGGCTCTGGAATGGAAGACAGGGAGTTGTGTCCAGCTGGGGCCTGATGGTGGAAAGTGGGCTCATGCATCACACTGGAAGTTAGGCGGGAGTTAAGAGTGGGATACATGGTCAATGGTAGAAGGAAGGTGCCATACCGGAAGTCGGATGTGTGTTCTGGGAGACTGGGAAGTGAACACTGGGAACGTGGGTGGTGGGAGGACACTAATCATCAGCAATTGGAGGACTGTGGTGAGGAGTGCCAGGCTGGTCTTTCCAGGCTATATCCTGCTATTCCCCCTGCTGCTTCGCTGGAACATCAAGATGGGATTCAGGGATGACAAAGCGGATCCATAACAGATGACAGGAGGGCACACTCAAACCTGGCTTTGGAGGATAAGTCAGTCCTGGGTGTGGGTGATCATATTCAGAGAATAGAAACTGTCCTTTGCAGAAAGGTGAGCCCTGTGGCTTTTTTTTTTTTTTTTTTTTTTTTTTTTTTTTTTTGTATATTAGCAATCTAACCTGTGATTTATTTCTTCAATTTGAGGGGCAAAGAAACTGTCTTGCCTCTCTCACGTCTCTACTTTCAGCCTTGGTGTCAGGGGCTGAGAAATATACCACACAGTTTGAACTTGGCAGTAACAAAGCCTCCTAACTTCATAAGTCTGCAAGAGTCTTGCAAAGGGTCTTGCAGAACCCCAATTTCCCCTCAGACTTTCCCTACTGCTGCAAAGAGGATGTGCAATCCCTGAGCCCAGGGAGATGTCATCTGGGAGGCTGCAAGAAAGGGTGAGAGGTTAAGGCCTGGTTAGGGAGTCCACCTCTGCATGCAAGAGCAATGAGCTCACAGTGGCCCCAGTCTTCATATATCAGCCTGGCTGGCTTTAGGGCACAGAGGCCCTAAGAATTGAGGGCTCTGAAGAAAACATGCAGCAGGGAGGCCACTGCAAGCGCTGGGTTCTATGGGCAAGTGGGGGATCTCCCAAGAGCTCCCCATATGTGATTCCCCCTCTTTGAAGAGGTGAGGGTGGGTTGCAAGGGGAAGACTCTGTTCGGGTGCTCCTTGCACCTTTGTCTCACAAATATTGAAGAAAAATAAAGTTACAGAAAGTTTTATAAAGTATTTTTATGTGTGCCTGACATGTAATTAGCAATGGAGAAGCCGATGTAGGGTACCTAGGATCTAGGCTCTGTCCAGTATTAAATTGACCTAATGTAACTAAATTGGGCTTAGGTCTAAGGTCAAAGAGTTAGGGATTCGGACTGAGGGTGGTGGGGTTAGGATTTCCGAATAGTTGATAATTTTAGGATTCTATATAAATCTTTAGTGGGACTGAGTCTTGGACTCTGGGAAAGTTTCTTTGCCTCTTTCTCCAACCTTTATGTGAGGCAGGAAAGCTAAAAACAGAATGGAGTTGGCCAATTACTCTTCCACTAAGTAAATAAGCCTTTTGTAAGGTGGTTTTCTTTGAGCACAGGGCCCTGTTAATATAGTACTGAATGCTCTGGGCATTTTTCAGAATAGTTACTTTTCCCTTGGTGATATGATGGAATGGTCAGTTTTCTCTTTCTACTGCTGGAAATTTGAGAAGATTTTTCTCAGCTCTCTGCCTTGAGAACCTGGTGGAATTCTTGAAAGTCGTACTCATGAAAGTGTGATGATTCACCTCCAGAAGTTTTTAATCTCTCAAACTAGTCCATGCTCAGCCTCCCATAATGTACTAACAAAATGTCCCTTCCAGTTCCTGATCCACCCAGCCAGTGATGCTTCTGGGCCACTTCAGTGTCCTTTGTTTCCTTACCTACAACTCGCCTTATTCATCTCCTTCTTTAGTTTGGGTGGTGTTAGGGTTATCGGATGGGGGAGCTTCACTGTGTTGTGTAAAACATTCGGTTCTTTGGATACAGACCTCTAAGTTTAGAGACTTGCCCTGAGATTCATAAGGAAGCTGAAAACATGAGTAATATGAAAATAGAAGTTTGTAATAGAAAAGTGAAGGTCTACAACTGTGTGGGGCAGGGAACCCGCATTCCTATGAAGGAGGCCTGGGCTGCAAAGACCCATGAAGAAGGCTTTTGTTATCTTTTCATTAGCTTTCTTCTTCCTTTTTTCAATGTTTTTCCACCCCTTTCAAGACAGAAGAGAGAGCTCAGTATAAACTGTTCTCCACTCCATCAGTACTCTCTCTGTATTCTGTCAGTGGGAGGCTCAGAATGAGTGAGAATGCTGGGACCTCAACACCTTCTACAACCAAGACCCATATGGTGAGGCCTGCATGCATATTGAGACACTGACCTCATGATGTGAATTTTTTTTTTTTTGAGAGGTTTTCACTATAGGACGCATGCACTAGCCAGACAGACAGAGAGAGACAGAGAGACAGAAAGCAAGAAATCACCCCCCAGGGGAGAATGCCATGCCGCAATCTCTTCTCCTCCATTATCCTCTTGGGATCTTGGGCACGCACGCACACATGCCTGGCGTGAGTTTTAAGTCTCCGGGTCCAGGACACGAACCGTGGTCTACTACATGGGAGTCCAGGGACATAGCCATTACGCTAACTGCTGCTCCCTCATGATGTGAATTTGATGCTAGCATCAGGGTCTATTTCTAAGTACTCACTGCTGGCAAAGACATGATAGAAAATGTGCCTTGTAGAGAAGCCATGAGTGCCTTTACTGGCCACCCTATATAGGTGATGTCCTACAAAAAATCATTCAGTTTTATCAGACATGATGCATGTGGGTTTGTGATTCTGACAGTCAACAGAAATCAGTAAGATAATTTTGCATAAGAAAATAATGTCCTTTTCCACCCTTCCTTTTTTAAAATTTTTTTTTATTTGCCACTAGGTGTGTGCATTTACCAGAGAAATAGAAAGACAAAGAGGGAGAAAGTGCCTCCCAGTGGGGCATAGTCATTCTGCTCTCACTTCTCATTTTTTCATCCTCCATGTCCATTAGGTTTGGGGACATTCACACACATATGCACATCATGTTTTCAAGACACCTAGGCTGGGATTCAAACAATGTGACTGGCTATGTGGGATCTGGATTCATCAACCACCAGGTTGTAGAATCAACTCTGATCCTGATTTATAACTTCTCCAGGAAAAATGCAAACATTCATGACGTTCCAGCTTGATCCAACCCTGTGGCATGCATCTGTCATACCTGAGATACTCTAGTTTTACTTACTGAGGTTTGCCAGTTACACAGCCTGTGTTCTGTGCATCCTTCATTGGTTCAACAGTGAAATGTGCTTGTAAAATGTTCATTATATCAACATGCCTGTGGTCTCAGAAAAAGGTCAGAAAATATGATTTTATCCCATGGGTGTCTATCCTTAGCAATTTAATTTGGGATTATTTAAAACTTGTCTTTTCTGCATGTGGCCTTGCATTGGAGAAAGATGATAATGAGACTTTAGGTCTTAAAACTTGAGGGGATTTATTTATGCACATATTAATGTGTTAGATGAAGTACAGCTTTGTTTTCATAGACACCTTAGACATTCACCAGAATAATATCAAGTCATGGTGAAAATTTGGGCAGACGATATTTTCTGCTCCGTTTCTACAGCTGTTAGAGAATTGGCAGTTATAATATTTGCTTATTTAGTATCAAAATGCTATAAATCTAGCTTTGGTCTACAAGGTAAACTGTTTCATTCTGTTCTTTTGGGGCAACTAGTATGATTACTATTACTTTCAAGCTCTGTAGGGTAAACATTGCACTATCCCTCACTCCCCCACACACATTTAAATGTAAATTCCAGATGTTAAACCTTAAAAGGTTAGGCTAATTGCATGTTATAATTTGTTTTATAATTATGCCAATGTCTTATCATTCCTAGTTTTGTACTTATCTTCAAAATGTAATGTTAGGCCCAATTTATTTGAAACATTAGTAATAGAATTTATTTGATATTCTCAAAAAAGTCTGTATATGAGGACCTTTCCTTGGCCAATATCTGTTTCTTTTAGTTATTTTGGTTTTCTCTTTTTATGTTTTTGCCTTAGGCAAAATAAAATATACAGCATGTTACGGCAATTATTTTTATGTACATGCTATTTCTACTCGGTTATGCCTACTTTTTTTCTCTACTGTGGTTAAGGTGGACAAAAGCAATTATAAGTGGCTATAATACCCTCCAAAATTGGGCCCTCTGTAGAAAATGTAAGAATTTGTTTTGACAGTGAGGCCAGGGAATGATGCAGGGTAGAGGCTTCAACCCATGTCACAAGGCTGATGGACTCGTTTTGTGCTCTACTTTCTGTCCTTCAGCCAAAAAGTGTTCCAGACATACTCAGGCCTCAGTATGGGTATGAAGCCTTGGAATCTTCCCCTGGACTTGCACAAGTCACATTGTCAGCCTGAT
This sequence comes from Tupaia belangeri, assembly GCA_000181375.1. Lineage (NCBI taxonomy): Eukaryota > Metazoa > Chordata > Mammalia > Scandentia > Tupaiidae > Tupaia > Tupaia belangeri. The sequence continues at coordinate 11,670 of AAPY01744765.1, forward strand.
GTTCCTAGTATCATATCCCTAACATTCATTGCAAACAAAAATGTATGTATTTGACTGTGTTTATGTTATTCTCTCCTTGACTATCAAGTGTTTCTTAGCACACATGGTCCATACGTGCTTAACCATTATTGCCATTTCTGATATGACCAGTCCTGTCTGACTGTGAGCAATGTAGAGATATTTGACATGTTTATACAAACTGTGCTTTGAGTGAGATCACTGGCACAAGATTCCTAAATTAAGAGTACGTTTACTCACCAAGCTGTCAGTGTCTCTTGCCAAATTCTTGCTGGCACACCAGCGTGTTTTAATCACTCCAAACCAAACCCCTGCCCAGCCTGTTTGTACTTTCTCACCCTTTGTGACTTTTCCTAGGTTCTGGAAACCACTAATCTCTTTCTCTACATTAGTCTCCCTACTCTAAACATTTCAACTAAATGCAACTACATTCTTTGAGGTCTTTACTGACTGGCTCCTCCCACTTAGCAAGATGTTTTCAAGGATTATTCAGGTTGTAGCATAGGTGAGCACTCCATTTCTTAATAATGTCAAATAGTATTTCAGGCATAAATAAACCATATTTGTTTATTCATTTATCTCTTACAATAGGCACTTGGGTTGATTTCACTATTTTCTGCTACAAATAGTACTGCTATGACTATTTATGAAAAAAGTCTGTATGAGAATATGTTCCAATTACTCTTAGTAGGTACCTAAGGGTTCAATTGCTGGGTCATCTGATAAATCTATGTTTAACAAAGAGCTCCAAATTCTCTATATGCTACCAAAATTTGTTACAGTTTTGAAGCTGTCATGATTCTAACTATCACAATGAGAATAAGGTAGCTTTAATCTGGATTTTCACTTTTTTTATTCATTTTAAAAGTTTAGTTTTTATACATTCAACCACTGTTTATTATTCCTGCTTGTAAAATTAATTTCTGAGCATGAATACAGTATATATTAGTCCTGTTAGAGATATTATAATACAAGTTATTATCAACAGATAATTTTCCATTTTTGTGTCCCTTAAATGTTTTGCCTCTTTCACCCTTGATTCTTTTCTTCTCATCCACCCCCAATTCCCACCATCCTCCACACTGTCTCTAGTATCTGCAATTATTCTCCATGCTTTTATATATTCCAATTTTTCAGTTTCTGCCATATAGTTCAGACATTGAGTATATATTACGTGGGGACATACAAAATCTCTTTCATAGTCTGACTTGCTTCCCTTTTCTGTAAATCTACCATGATTGTCCACTTTCTATCAAATGTCAGTATCTTGGTTTTCATGACTGAGTAGTATTGCATAGTATGTATGGGCCACACTTTTTCAATCCATTCTTCCGTTTGTGGACATGTGGGTTGGTTTCATGTTTTAGCAATTGTGAATAATGCCACAATAAACATGGATGTGCACGCAATGTTTTGACTGAGTAGATACCCAGGAATGAATTGCTCGATCATATGGTAGTTCTATTTATAGGTCTTAAGGAGCCTCCATATTATCCTCCACAGTGGTTGCACTAATTTACGTTCCAATCCATGTGTAGGACAGTTCCCTTTTCATCGCACCCTTCCTAGCACTTCTCATTTTTGATTTTTTAAGCTTAGCTATTTTGATTGGGGTTAGGTGGTATCTCATTGTAGTTTTGATATGCATCTCTCTTATAAAGAGGAATGTTGAATATGTTATCCAAAATTTTTAGCTGTTAATATGTCTTCCTTAGAGAATTACTTGTTCAATTCATTTTCACATATTTTAATTGTGTGTGTGTGTGTGTGTGTGTGTGTGTTTTCCAGGTAGGCCAATTGAGTTCCCTGTATATTCTGGTTATCAGATCCTCATCTGAGGCATAGTTTACAAAAAATATTCTCCCATTCTGAGGGTTGTTGATTTACACTAATTAGTACATCTTTGCTGTTCAGAAATTTCTTGGTCTGTTTTAATCCCATTAGACTATTTTGGTGATTATTGCTTGTGCTTCTGGGTCTTATTTACGAAGTATTTGCCTATTATGATCTCTCTCAGAGTTCCCCCAGTGTTTTCCACCAGTAGTTTTATTATTTGAAGTCTTAGGTTTAGATCTTTGACCACTTGAGTTGATTTTTGTTAAATGGTGAGAGGTAGGGTTCCAGGTTCAACTTTCTGCAGGTGGATACCCAGTTTTTTCAACACCATTTGCTAAAGAGGTTTTTGCTTTCCCACTGGGTTGACTGGTGCCCTTTAACAAAAATCACTTGGCTATATGTGTTTGGATTTATTTCTGGAGTCCCTATTCTGTTCCATTGGTCTACATGTCTGTTTTTGTGTTACTATCATGTTGTTTTGATGATCACAGCTTTGTAATATATGTTGGGGACAGAGAGTGATAGGCCTCCTATACCACTCTTGCACAGGCTATTTTTGGCAATACGGGGTCTTTTAGGAGTCTGGAAAAAATTCTATGATTGCCTTTTCTAGGTATTGAAGAATGTATCTGGTATTTTGACTTGGATTGCAGTAAATATGTAGATTAGTTTCGGTAAAATTGCCATTTTGATTATATTAATTATTTCAACCCAGAAACATGGTATGTCCTTCTACTTTTTTGTGTCATTTCTAATTTCTTTTTAAAATTTTCATAGTTTTCTTTGTAGAGATTTTTGACTTCCTTGGTTGGATTTATTCCTAGGTATCTTATACTTTCTTGTTATGGTTAATGGCATTATGTTCTTCAGTCCTGTCTCAATGTGCTTGTTCTTTGAATATAGAAATGCAATAGATTTTTGTATGTTGATTTGTATCCTGCCATTTCACTGTATTCACTTATTGCTTCCAGGAGATTATTCAATGATACCTTTGGAGTTTCTTTCTCTCTCTCTCTTTCTTTCTTCTTTTTCTTTCTTTTTCTTTCTTTCTTTCTTTCTTTCCTTTTCTTTTCATTCTTTCTTTCTTTCTTTCTTTCTTTCTTTCTTTCTTTCTTTCTTTCTTTTTTTCCTTTTTTAGAGAGGTTTTTTTTTTTTTTTTTTTTGCTATAGGACATGTGCACTTGCCAGAAAGACAGAGAGAGACAGAGAGACAGAAAGCGAGAAATCACCCCCCAGGGGGATGGCAATGCTGCAATCCCTTCTCCTCCATTCTCCTCTTGGGATCTTGGGCATGTACACACATGCGCCCAGTGTGAGTTTAAGCCACCAGGTCCAGGACTAGAACCATGGTCGAATACATGGGAGTCCAGCGACATAGTCATTACACCAACTACTGGTCCCAATACCTTTGGATTTTCTATGTATAGAATCATGTGATCTGTAGACAGATAATTTCACTTCTTTCCCTACTTGAATGCTTATATTTTAGTCTCTTGTGTTATTGCATTGACAAGGACTTCTAGTACTATATTGAAAAGGAATGGAGAATGTAGGCAACCTTGCCTTGGTCCTGACTGTAGTGGAAAATGTTTCAACTGTTTCCCGTTTAGTACAATTTTAGCCATGGGAGTTTCATACATGGCTTTGATTTTTTTTGAGAAATGTCCCTTCTATGCCAATTTCGATGAGAGTTTTAATCATGAAAGGGTGTTGTTTACTTTTATTAAATGCTTTTTCTGCATCAATTGATAGATCATAGTTTTTTAAATCTTTTTTTGATGTTAATATAGTGTACTACATTTATGGTTTTGCATGTGTTCATCCATCCTAGCATCCCTAGAATAAAGTCTACCTTGTCATGGTTTATAATCCTTTTAAGATGCTGTTGCATACAATTTGCTAGCATCTGGTTGAGAATGTTTGCATTGGGACCAGCAGATGGTGTAATGGTTACATTACTGGGCTCCCACATAGTCAACTGTAGTTCAAGTCCCAGATCTGGCAGCTTAAACTCATACCACGCATGTGTGCATGTGTGCCCAAGACCCAAAAAGGAGAATGGAGGAGAAGGGATTATGGCATGGCCATCCTCCCAGAGGTTGACTTCTCACTTTCTGTCCCTCTGTCTCTCTTTCAGGCAAGTACACATGCCCTATAGAAAAAGCATATTTAAAAAAAAGGAAAAAAAAAGAGAGAGAGAATTTGTGCATCTATATTCATCAGAGATATTGGTCTGTAATTTCCTTTTTTTTTGGTTATGCCCTTGTCAGTTTTGGGGATGATGATATTGAGATTTCTTAAAATTAATTTGGGAGACTTCTGTCCTTTTTGGATCTTTTTAAAAAGTTTGAGTATAATGCGAGTTATTTCTTCTTTAAGAGTTTTGTTTTATTTAGAAGTGAAATTGTTGGTACCTGGGTTTTCCTTGTTGAAAGGTTACTTATCACTGATTCAATTTCATTTATTTCGGCTTTCTATATCTTCCTGATTTAGTTCTGTAGCTTATATATGTCAAGAAACTTGTCCATCTCATGCAAGTTTTCTCTTTTGTTGGCTTATAGTCATTCATAATATTCTCTAACAATCTTTTCGCATCTGTTATATCAGTTGTAATACTGCCTGATTCATTGTGAATTTGATTTATCTGGTTCCTTTCTCTTTTCTTCTTAAATCAGTCTAGCTAATGGTGTCTCAGTTTTGTTTATCTTCTCATAAAACCAACTTTTGATTTCATTTATTTGCTATATAGCTTACTGTCTATTTCATTTACTTCTGCTCTAATCTTTATTTCTTTACTCCTGGCATTTTTTTTGTCACTGTTGTTGTTTTTCCAGTTCCCTGAGGTTGTTGTTAGGTTGTGTATTTGACACCTTTCTATCTTTTTCTTATATGGTCTGATTTCTATGAACTTTCCTTTTATAACTGCTCTCACTATGTCCCATAAATTTTGAAAACTGATGGCCCCCCCCGCTCGTCCCAGTGAATACGTATACTTCAGCGTTTATTTCTTCTGTGGCTTGAAATCATTCCTGAGTAGGTTGTTTCCATGAGATATATATGAGTAGCAGAGAAGAATATTTTGTTTTTCATTCCCACCATGTTGCTTTCAGCTTGAGGAGATGTATTTCAATGAACAGTGCGCTCTTTTCACTTGTAACTTTTTGTTTTGCTCTCCTTCATGTGGCGAATCTTCAAAAAAA
>AAPY01744770.1:0-10751 GCA_000181375.1 Tupaia belangeri
CTTTTCTTATTTTCTCTCTCTCCATCTCTCTCTGGCAATTACTGCACTCTATAGCAAAAAACATACATACATATACACGAAATGGCGAAAGAGACAGAGCCCACTTTGGTAGCTTAGAGTACCCCTGACAGATGTGAGGACAGCTGGAGAAGGATGCTAACTGTAGTTTCAGACTTTGGCAATGGGTAAGGCAATGGTATTTGGTAGACAGCTCTGAGTATCTAGAGAAAGTTCAGGGATACAGAAAGACCGGAGTGTCGTGGGTACCTGCATGAGCTGAAAGTGAGCGAGAGATTTGAGGTGGTATGTATACATAGAATATGGATGGCAGAACACTTCTCTAAGTAGGAAAAGGGGGAGGAGGAACTAGCCAAGTGGGCAGAGGAAAACGGGTGGGAGAGCAGGATGACACACCTGCAAAGAGGCCCAAAGAGAAAGTCCTGGGTACCAGTTAAGAGATCAGACTTTGGAGTAAGACTACTTCAGTTCAGATCCCCTGCTTGGTCCAGCTGGTTATGTACTGGTTAAGGTTGATCCCCTATTACCAACAGTGTGCTTTGAGTTCTGCATCCTGTGGCTCTAAAGGGACATCTGTGTGTGCCAGTGCACAAAATCTCGAGGAGAATCCCAGGAGGAGAAGGGATTGTGGAGTGGCCATCCACATTGTTTGGGGGGAAGGGAGTCTCTCTCTCTCTCTCCCTCTCCCTCTCCCTCTCTCTCTCTCTCTCCCCCTCTCTCCCTCCGTCCCTCCCTCCCTCCCCTATGAGTACATATGCGTCCCATTGGAAATTTAAAACAAAACTAAACAAAAAGCAGCTCTGTCACTTCCTATGACACTTCCATTTCCCCGGAGCTCAGAGGCCTCTTCTCTACAGTGGGGATCATCTGGAGTCTTCCTTGAAGGCTATAGGAAGTGTTCAGTGAGCTGACACACAGAACGTAAGCTGACAGACAAAGTAAGTGCTCAGTAAAGCCTTGTTTCCAAATGGGAAGGTGTGAAGTATCACAATGGATAAAGGCATGATCTACAGAAAAGAGGTCACAGGGAGGCCAATGACAGTGGATATTGCATTTCTTATTCTCTTTTTTTAGAGAGATGTTTTTGTATATGGCAAGTGTACTCACTGGAGTAACAGAGAAAGGGAAACAGAAAGCAAGAAATGACGCCCCCGGGGGATGGCCACACGGAAATCCCTTCTCCTCCAGTCTCCTCTTGAGATTTTTGGCACACTCGTACATGCGCCCAGAGTGGTTTGGAGTCACCTGGTCCAGGACTTGAACCACAGTCAACCATGTGGGAGTCCAGAGACATAACTATTACATCTATAGGTCCTTGGACCTGAATTTTCTGAAAAACAAACCACCAAAAACAATGCCACTCTACTCTCAGAGACAAGATCAACCTGGTCTTTAGGAAAATTGGCTTCTTGCCCTGTAATCTGGGCTCTCCCCCAGGCTTGGCCTCCCACCTTACAGTCTCTGGGATGCGGGAGAGGGGTGAGGGCAAGTTGGCACAGATATGTGAGGACACAGACATATGCATATGGGAGTGGAACACCCTGGGCAGCTTTGGTTAAGTCCTGGTTCAGTCCTGGGAGGAATACAAGAGGAAAGGCGGTCAGAGAAGCTGGTTCTGGGAAGGGGACTATGGAGATGCAGGCAAAGGTGATGCTGGGAGCAGGGGTCTTGTACTGGGTCTAGCTGAGACTCAAACTCCTGGGTCAGGCTAGGAGGACTCCTGAAAGGGAGAGTCTGGAGGACTAGATGGCGGGTCCCTGGAGGGGGAAATCTGGGACTAGAAAGTCTGAGGCAGAGCCGAGGAGTCAGGGAAGGGACTTTGAATTGGTGCACCTTTGCTCTGCTATCCAAGCCCTGTTCACCTCCTGAGCTCCCTGAGGTCCCAAGAATCTGTGTCATAGGTCTGTGGGGCAGGATGGAGGGTCCAGGGCTGGCCAAAGAGCAGACCCCCAGGTCCCTCAGGTACAAACTCTGAAATGAAGACCATAGTCGCCCCCACACCACCCCAAGCTCTGTGCCCATCACAAGAGAACAAGCCCCGCCCCTCTGGGTGGGCGGGGCGGATGCCTGCACAGTTTCCATTGTGACTCCAACCACCCCTACTGGCCAGAGTCATTCTGGCCACGCCCTCTTCTCTGTCATGCTTTTCATCAGCCAATAGGATTGGAGAGTTGAGGCCACGCCCATGCCCCTAGAGGCATGGAAACGGCCAGTCCACTCTGCTGGCTCAGTCACATAGCTGCGAGGTAGCGAGCAGAAGGATTTTTGCAGTGGTTGCCTTGAGCGCAGTGATGTGGTCCCATCCTTTCCCCTATCCCTGCCTTGAGATGTCGGAGGAGACCCGTCGGAGGAAGTTGGCGTCAGCCAAGAAAATGGTAAAACGTGCGGGGTCATGACCCCCTGACCCAGCTCAAGCCCACTCCTCTGGCCAGGCAGTGGACAGAGTCTGTGCCGTCTAGGGCACACGAAGGCATCCCCTTGCACCTCTTGGCTCTCCGTCACTAAAGTCCTCTCAGCCAGCTCCCGTCCTTCCTGGTCATCCCTGGGTGACTTTGGGCTGGTGATGCTTCCAGCTTCCCACTCTAGTCTCGGCCCAGACATCCTGCTACCCCCAAACTGGATCTCCCCTAGGAAGGGACAGATGTCTTAGGGCTCCTGCAGCCTAGAGCCTGCGTCTCTGCCCTGTGCCCCCTACCCTCCAGGGAGCAGCAAGTCTGGACTGCTTGGGAGGAGTGGAATATAGTTACATCACTGTCCCCCTCAGAACTGTCATTGTCCCAGCCTGATTGATCTTCTGATCCAGTCCCCTAAGCGTATTCCTCGCCTTTTGGGGTTTCTCTGGTGGCTGCCCGGGTCTCCAGCTGGAAGGCTACTTGGGATTACAGGCGTCCATATTACCTTATCTAAGGCGTTGGTGGTGCGACAACTCTACACTTCAGTAGTGACCCCAAACGTTGACATTATCTCTGGGTAACAGTGGAAGGAGTTTGACTTGGTTTGGTTTTCTCCCCATTTCTACTCTCCAGAGGTACTTTACTTTTCCCCCCGAGTTCCCTATCTCACATTAGAATTACCTCTGATTCTGGGACCAGAACCCCTTCAGTCAGTGCTCTCTACAGTGAGAGAGCTCCTCATGTTTGGATCTGAACTTCACAGCATGAATCATCTCCAAATTGTCATGGCATCCTGGAGTGTTCTGAGTGCCACGGGATAAATATGGGGGAGATACATTTTCAGTTTTGCTTGTTTCTCTTGAAAGAAAAGTATATCAACATATTTCAGTGATGACATTTGCATAGATTTCTGAGTTTCATAGATCACTCTGAAAAGCTGCTTGGGTGTCCCTTTTCCGTTAGGTTCCCAGATTTACTAGGAGTGTGCCTTAGCCGTCTTCTGCCCCTAGGATACACTGATACAGAATTTCCCAGGTATTTGTGCAGTCCTAACTGACATGTAAGAAAGTATCCCCTCCCTCACTAAACTACACAATGTCCAGTTTCTGCTTGCTTCCTTTTCCAACTCCATCTGTGGTTTTGCTCTCTGGTAGCTGCTGATTCATGACAGAGCCCCAAAGCTCAGAGTCAGAAGACTGAATTGAAATGCCATGTTCCTTCATTTTTTAAGGCCATTTTAAAAATAATTGTTTATTTTATTTTTTTTTATTCATTAACTCACTTTAATTTTGATGAGTGAGACACACAGAGAGAGAGGGAAAGGAAAAGCATGCCACCCGGTCCAGGACTCACACTGTGGTCGGCCATGTGGGAATATCCAGCTGCTTAACCACCGCCCCACCTGCTGCCACCCCCCCTTTAAGCCACGTTATCAGTGTACTTCTTCAGTCATTAAACGTTCATTACAATGCTCTGTACAGACGGTAGTGGCATGTGTAAGAATAATTTGTAAAAACTGCAGCGTGTGAGTTGAGAGGCTTACAGTTCTCCTAAGTATCGTTTCTTTTCCTTTCCACAGTTGAGAGCATATCAGCAGAAGCACAGGCCTGCTGATCTTGCAGCAAGGAAGAAGAAAACAAAAACTGGCAGTACCCCTGAGACAACCACCTCTGGTGGCTGCCACTCTGAGGATGTGAGTGTTGTCTGGCCAGCCTTCTGGGGTTAGGAGGCTTCAGGGGCAGTAGGGGGTGATGATTAAGAATGTGAAAGACGTTTCATGTACCAGGAAACATTGAGGAAATGGTAGTGCTATTTGATTTTCCTTATCCCAGTCTCCAGAGGAAGCCAGGCCAGTGAGGACAGCCACTTGCCATCAGGCCCTCCCGTTAGGAAGCACTGGGAGAAGACCCAGGCTGTAGGGGAGACCCCTGGGTGCTAGGATGAAAGGTCTGAGGTTTGAGTTAATTTGTGCCTTGATCTTGCTGGATGACCTCATAAAGATCACTTTGTGGACCTTGGTTTCCCCACCTGAAAGATGGCATTGCGGGATTAGGTCAGAGTCTTTCAAATCGAGTAGTTCAAATGCTCTGACTGGGCCAGCTGGTGGTGTCGTGAAGATTATCTCACGTGGCCAACTTCATGGTTCATATCCTGGACCCTCTGGCTTGAAAGGCACATGTCTGCATGCAGGTGCCTAAAACCCCAAAAGGAGAATGGAAGAGAAAGATTATAGAGTGGCCTTCCCCACTGGGGGGCTCTCCTCCTTTATTTCCTCCCCCTCTCTCCCCCCATCCCCACAATGAGGGCCTATGCATTCTCTACCAAATTGGAAAAAATAAATAAAGGCTTGGCAACGTCCTAACTATGACTCTTCCATCTTCCTACTGTCCCCTCGGTTCAAGCGGACCCTTACTTGGAGGACTGGTTTTTAAAATGGAGAGGAGGGTGTGGACCCCTACCAGATTAACCTCCGAAATCCTGGGCTGAGGAGAGGGGCCAGTGAGTGGATTAAGGCAGCACTGCTCGGGGCTCCATTCTGTGCAGTTGCATCCGGGGGGACTTTTCCATGTGTTTACCGTGATGGGCGCCTCCCACACAGTGGCAGGCAGCCATTTGTAAGGACAGTCCAGGCCACAGTATTGACCTCCGCTTTTCTTCAGTGTCCATTTTCCCTGCACCCTCTTCGCCATTCTCTGACTTTCTCACTTTTCTCTAAACTGCTTCTCTCTTTCTCCCACTGCCCTTGATTTTCCCTTCTTGGCTCCCGTAGATTCAGGATATTCTGAAGGTGCTGGACCTTCACTGTTCCAATCGGGTAGTGTTGCCTGCCATTGGACAAATGGAAGGTGAGGCAGTGCTGAGCACACCTGTCTCCTGCTTGCACTCCCTCAGCTGTGCATGCCCCTGAGGCTGGGGCAAAAGAACAGTTCGGGGGCTGTTCTTTTGTTTGTTTGTTTGAAGAGGTTTTTGCTCACCAGAAAGACAGAGAGAGACAGAGAGACAGAAAGCGAGAAATCACCCCCCAAGGGGAATGGCCATGCCACAATCCCTTCTCCTCCATTCCCCTCTCGGGATCTTGGGCACACATGCACACATGCCTGGTGTGAGGTTCAGCCACTGGGTCCAGGACTCAAACCACGGTCAACTACTTGGGAGTCCAGTGACATAGCCTTTACACCAACTGCTGGTCTCTGGTTTGGGGGCTGTTCTGGCTCTGGCTTATTTTATGTTGCTGCCATTACCCTGAGTTCTGTTTGCTTCTTCACCTGCTTGGTTCATTGATTTATTTCTTCCCCTATATCTTTTATCATTTTGAAGAAGGGGAGACACACCTTGAAGGTTAAAGTTAGTTTGGGAATAACTTTCAGAGCAGATGTGTGGGGTTTGGACTTTTGAATGTCCAGCAAATGCCATCAGGACTAGGAGAGATGAAACAGAAAGGAAAAGCCTTTATGTCTTAACCTCTGGATATTTACCCCCCAAAAAACTACTAGACCACATAGAAGTTTATGATTTTTCAAACTGATTAAATTGAGGTTACAACATGTACGTTGAAGAGAGAGCAAATTGGCATTGTAGTTGCAAAAATTGAGGTAGTTTGTTTACCTGTATTGAGACGGTTTGTTTAACTGTAAGGGATGTAAGGTTACCGTCAACAGAGAAGTGACCAGGACATGTGCCCCTGATCTCTCTCAGAAATCAAATAGACACTCAGCCATATGCACTGGGTCCCTAGTAGCCAAGGCACCTTGCTAAACAGAAAACAGATGAACAAGGTAGGGTGCACACCAAGGGAAGCAGTTCTCTGAGAGACGCGAGGGAGATGTGACAGTATTGAAATACTCAACCAGGCTGGTTCTGGATGGGTTCAAGGCAGGAGGAGGCTGGTGTGAAGACACAGGTGGATAACCTTATTTATTTATTATTTTTATTAATTTTAAAAATTATTATTCATACATTAAATCACTATACATCATTTAGATCGTGAAGAGATTATCCAGTATGATATACACCTCAGTCCAGCCAAGTTAAGACTTACACACATCCTCATCAACAGACCAAAACCTTATCTGTGTCCCCAAGTGTCTTGTTTCTCCATTTCCCTGCATATTTCCTTTCCTACGTCCATCGAGAGTGGGAGAGGCTGAGGGAGCAATGAGGTGACAGCCAGCATTATTGTGTCACAAAGCACCTTTAAGGGACGTGGGGAGTGGGGGCAGGGCCAGAGTATTGGTTACCCAGGCTACAGGTGGCCTCCAGATGTGATATTGGCATTTCATCCTATTTGCCAAGGGACACCTGCCAACCAGAGGAGCAGGGCTGAAATAGGGCCAGGTTCTGTGGGCATGACAAGGGGAGATGGACAGGGACAGGGAATTGGGACTAGGTTAGAGGGTGTCTGGAATCACACTATGGCTGATGGTGGTTTGAATCTTGGCCGTGGCTTGAAAAAGCATGATGAGCACGAGAGCGTGCATGTGCAGATTCTCAACGGGTTGGAGAAATGGAGGGAAAGGGATTGCAGTGTGACTACACCCCATTGGTCAGTGCTTTCTCTATCTCTCTGGTGAGCACATGTGCTTTCTCACAGTAAAAATCACATTACACGTACCAGTCCTTAGAAAAAGAATTTGTCCTACCCAAAGTTCCTGTCTATTTCCAGAGCTCAGTGGAACTCAAAGTGCCAAGATGGACCAAGAGAATGGTAGAGACCCAGCTAGGAATGTACACCTCCCCTCCAACCTCCTCTAAATCACACCTGGCCAGCTGCTGAGTCCCCACTCTGACCTGTTAGATTCAGTTGTAGACGTCAAAGCAATTCAAGGTTCCAGTGGGCGTATTGCAGCTACCAGGCTCCAGGCCATGGTCACAGTAAACACAAAGATACCTTGGCTCATCCTCAGCTCCTAACCTCTGTGACACTTCCTTAGATTTCCAGGGTGAAGGGTCCAAATAGCAGGTATCCCTTTCCTTGAAGAGAAAGGCAACTCCCTCCTCCCCAGACTCGGCCTCGCTAGCCAGGTGTTGGCTCCCTAGCGCTTTTTCTTGGTCTAGCTACAGCTATCAGCCATCTTTCCCAGGTGCTGCCTGCTTGGCCTGTGAGAAGCTAGGCCATGGGCTTGGACTAAGGAAGAGGGTTCCACATGGCTCCAAGTCCTAAGTGCTGGGATTGTCCCTTGGCTGCTATTTCCGTGAAAGAGACCTCAGGACCACCAAGGTGCTGAGAGTTAAAGGGAAGAAATCTTCCCTGTGGCTTCTCGGGTTGTTTTTTGGTTGGATAGTCACTTCTGGAGCTAGGCTGTTGGACTGAATGTAATGGACAGAAGATGGTTTTGGGTGATTTTCTTTTTACCTCCACTGAGCAGGGAGAGGCTTCTAGTAGGATGGCTGTTTTCCCCACAGGAAAGGCCTGAATCAGAGAAACAGGCAACGGTGAGGGGTGGGGAACAGGAGCTACACTGATCACACCACCTTCACTGCCACTGCACAGAAAGGGCCCTGGATTGGAGTCCTTCTGCACTCTGCTTTGGGAAGAATAGAGCCTTTCTTCCCCTGACTCAGGCACACCTTCCTTCTATCTGCTGGGACTGCCGTAGCAAACAATCTGGTACTGTCTTTCTGAGCACCAGGGAGAAGAGGTCCTTGGTGTTCATGAAGAAAGTCATGCAGCCCTAGTTTTGAGCTTTGGTCATCCAAAATGCTGCTGAGCAGCCCACAGCCTAGGCAAGCCATGTCCACACTCCCTAGCAGCACCCAGCATGCATGATTGTCACTCTGATTGCAGCAGCACCTGTCCTACCTCTTTGCGCTCTTGAATCCATGGCAGTGAGGCACCTTCTTACCTCAGGGCCCTAACCACCTTCTGCATTCTGTGACAGGTGCCCAAAGACCATGCTCCTCCTGCACCACCAACTGCTGATGATACCACATTACCTGGTGGTGTCCCTGTCCGTGACGCTAGCATGGTAACACCTCAGGTTTGTGCCTCTTGCCCTTTGCCCACTGCCCCCCTGCATGCTTGCCCCATCCTCCTTCCCCAGGAGACCTACTGTGGCCTCGCCTCTCCTCCCTTCAGGTAGTTTGGTTCCTTGCACCCAGTCCCTTCCCCAGAACCAGGGTTGGGGAGGCCAACCTTTGCTTGAGGTTTGAGGGGATGATGAAAGGGTGTTGGGATGAGCCGGGCTCACCCAAGTGCTGGGTAATCCTTACTAGAAGTGGAATGTTCACCTCTCGTGTCTCTTCCCAGCAGAACCATGATTCTGAAAACATCCGTGATCTCGTGGATAAGACCCAGTGAGTGTCTGCTGGAGGAGGGTACAGTGCTTGCCTACAGGAGTCAGGGAAGGCCATGGGCCTTGTTTCCATCAAGCTGCCCACACCTCTGATCTCTGTGTCTCTATCCCTAGGATTTTGTCATCACCTGAGAGTGTGCAACAACTATCTCAGCAGATCAATTGTCTTGGGGCTGAGGTACGCCAGAAATCAGGTTCCACATGGTTAAGAGGGAAAGAAATGTATGATAGAAACCAAGGCAGAGGTTTTGTTTTGTTTTGTTTTGTTTCTTTTATTTTTTTTTTTGGCGAGGGAGAGGTTTATTTTTTTCTTTTTCTTTTGCTAAATGGCATGTGCATTTGCCAGACAGAGAGAGACAGAGAGAATGAAAGTAAGCAATCACCCCCAGGAGGCATGGCCACGCCACAATCCCTTCTCCTTGATTCTCCTCTCGGGATCATGGGCATGCACGCACATGCGCACGACGTGAGTTTTAATTCGGCGGGTCCGGGGACTTGAACCATGGTCGGCTCCATGGGAGTCCAGCAACATAGCCATTACTCTAACTGCTGGTCCCAAGGCAGAGATTCTTAAGAGAGGTAAGGTCCTGGGGCATAGAAACCTGCTGGTTATGCTGGCCAAGTGACATCTTCGAGTATTCTCCCTGGAAGCTGCACAGGGGAAGGTGTTAGGCCATGGAGTTTGCTTACATCGTTTTATCTGGATGTGTAAAGTGCAGAACAAGCTGCTCAGAGGAGAGTCGACAGGAGATAAGAACCCTGAAAGTAGCACAAAGAGTTATAGAGCAGATGCCAGATCATCCCAAAGAGCATTTGTAGCTGACAGGGATGAAAGCTAGTCAGAGAGCATCTCTGGGGACAGTGGGACAGGGAACAGAGCGTGTTCATGGGCTGTCACCTCTTCTAGCCTTCATCTTATGCCAGTGGACAGGGTCTTATCTCCACTGACATGAACAATCTGGAGTAAGACCCTGGACCATGACCCAGAGGCCCTGCAGGCCAGCCCCTGACCTCCTCCCACAGTGGGGGCTAGGTGATCCCTGCCAACTGAGACAGCCCACCTCCCAACCGTAATGATTGCTCTGTCTTTCTCTCCCCCAACCTTCCTCCAATTCCTTCTCTCTGTATGTGCCTCAGAGCTGGTACCAAGAGTTAGAAGTAGCCCTGGGCTCCAGCTATCAAACAACCAACCAACTCAGAGACATGATAGAGGAACTGCTAAGAGCCCAATGGGCTCCCCTGAGTCCACACTGCCAATCCTGGGTTTCTCTCCACTTGGGGCTCTGAAGTAGGGTCCTGGAGACCCCAGTGCCAAAGGAAAATGCAGTGTTCTGGGGGGCAAGGCCTTATCTGAAGAGACCCCAGTTCACATAGCACGCAGCATGGCTCTTTCTGTTGCTGCTCTCTTTGTTTGCTTCTTCTGAAGCCAACCCTGACTGAGTCCTTGCCCCACTGCCCTGAGGTCACTGCCAATAGCGGAAGCACTGGCCTGTCCCATGGCAGGAGCGTAGTCCCTGACTGGCTCTCTCTTTCATTTTAGACAATCAATCCTCCTCCATGGGCTTGAGTCTACTGGGAGGTCAAAGGTTGCTCTCAGCTCTTAAGCATCAGAGATTGGAAAAGCTTACTAGAATGTGTCAGGGAGAGGAGAACTTCTCTGTTAAGGCCAGGACTGGGCCCATAACATGTGCTCAGTAAATCCTGGTTGAATATGAACATACCGTTCTAAATCACAAGCTAACAGTCTAGTTCTCTTTTCTCACACTATATTTCTAGACATTATGTTGCTGTTTTTTACAGAGATTCCAGATTTGGGCTTTGGGTTCTATAGCTGTGAGTGAAAACCAGTGAAGAGAGTTGGAGGAGAATTTGTCAGTTCGTGTCCCCACAGGGCTTGAGAACTCTTCCTTTAAAATTGATTTCTGCCCTGCCACAGTGGCGCAGGCAGCAGGACATGACACGGGGTGGTGCTAGAGTCACATGGAGGACTACAGACTGGGTCCAGAACAAGCCAAACACCAAACATATGCACACACAAGTGCCCATG
>AAPY01744772.1:0-13302 GCA_000181375.1 Tupaia belangeri
AATATGGGGGAGATATATTTTCAGTTTTGCTTGTTTCTCTTGAAAGAAAAGTGTATTACCATATTTCAGTAATGAGATTTGCATAGATTTCTAAGAGTTTCATAGATCACTCTGAAAAGTTGCTTGGGGTGTCCCCTTTCCGTTAGGTTCCCAGATTTACTAGGAGTGTGCCTTAGCCATCTTCTGCCCCTAGGATACACCGATACAGAATTTCCCAGGTATTTGTGCAGTCCTAACTGACATGTAAGAAAGTATCCCCTCCCTCACTAAACTACACAATGTCCAGTTTCTGCTTGCTTCCTTTTCCAACTCCATCTGTGGTTTTGCTCTCTGGTAGCTGGTGATTCATGACAGAACCCCAAAGCTCAGAGTCAGAAGACTGAATTGAAATGCCATGTTCCTTCATTTTTTAAGGCCATGTTAAAAATAATTGTTTAATTTTTTTTATTCATTAACTCACTTTAATTTTGATGAGTGAGACACACAGAGAGAGAGGGAAAGGAAAAGCATGCCACCCGGTCCAGGACTCACACTGTGGTCGGCCATGTGGGAATATCCAGCTGCTTAACCACCGCCCCACCTGCTGCCACCCCCCCTTTAAGCCACGTTATCAGTGTATTTCTTCAGTCATTAAACGCTCATTACAATGCTCTGTACAGATGGTAGTGGCATGTGTAAGAATAATTTGTAAAAACTGCAGTGTGTGAATTTAGAGGCTTACAGTTGTCCTAAGTATCGTTTCTTTTCCTTTCCACAGTTGAGAGCATATCAGCAGAAGCATAGGCCTGCTGATCTTGCAGCAAGAAAGAAGAAAACAAAAAATGGCAGTACCCCTGAGACAACCACCTCTGGTGGCTGCCACTCTGAGGATGTGAGTGTTGTCTGACCAGCCTTCTGGGGTTAGGAGGCTTCAGGGCCAGTATAGGGTGATGGTTAAGAATGTGAAAGAAGTTTCACGTACCAGGAAACATTGAGGAAATGGTAGTGCTATTTGATTTTCTTTATTCCAGTCTCCAGAGGAAGCCAGGCCAGTGAGGACAGCCACTTGCCATCAGGCCCTCCCGTTAGGAAGCACTGACAGAAGACCCAGGCTGTAGGGGCAGACCCCTGGGTGCTAGGATGAAAGATCTGAAGTTTGAGTTAATTTGTGCCTTGATCTTGCTGGATGACCTCATAAAGATCACTTTCTGGACCTTGGTTCCCCATCTGAAAGATGGCATTGCTGGATTAGGTCAGAGTCTTTCAAATCAAGTAGTTCAAATGCTCTGATTGGACCAGCTGGTGATGTAGTGAAGATTATCTCACGTGGCCCAACTTTGTGGTTCATATTCTGGACCCTCTGGCTTGAAAGGCACACGTCTGCATGCAAGTGCCTAAAACCTCAAAAGGAGAATGGAAGAGAAGATTATAGAGTGGCCCTTCCCCACTGTCTGGTGCCTCTCTTCCTTTATTTCCTCCCCCTTTCTCTCCCCCTCCCCACAATGAGGGCCTATGCATTCTATACCAAATTGGAAAAAATAAATAAACGCTTGGCAACGTCCTAACTATGACTCTTCCATCTTCCTACAGTCCCCTCGGTTCAAGTGGACCCTTACTTGGAGGACTGGCTTTTAAAATGGAGATGAGGGTCTGGACCCCTCCCAGATTAACCTCCAAAATCCTGGGCCTGAGGAGAGGGACCAGTGAGTGAATTAAGGCAGCACTGCTCGGGGGCTCCATTCTGTGCAGTTGCATCAGGGGGTACTTTTCCATCTGTTTACCGTGATGGGTGCCTCCCACACAGCAGCAGGCAGCCATTTGTAAGGACAGTACAGGCCATAGTATTGACCTCCTCTGCTTTTCTTCAGTGTCCATCTTCCCTGAACCCTCTTCTCCATTCTCTGACTTTCTCACTTTTCTCTAAACTGCTTCTCTCTTTCTCCCACTGCCCTTGATTTTCCTTTCTTGGCTCCCGTAGATTCAGGATATTCTGAAGGTGCTGGACCTTCACTGTTCCAATGGGTTAGTGCTGCTTGCCATTGGACAAATGGAAGGTGAGGCAGTGCTGAACACACCTGTCTGCTGCTTGCACTCCCTTAACTGTGCATGCCCCTGAGGTTTTTCTGGTTTGGGGGCTGTTCTTTTTTGTTTGTTTGTTTGAAGAGGTTTTTGCTCACCAGAAAGACAGAGAGAGACAGAGAGACAGAAAGCAAGAAATCACCCCCCAAGGGAAATGGCCATGCTGCAATCCCTTCTCCTCCATTTCCCTCTCGGGATCTTGGGCACACATGCACACATGCACACATGCCTGGTGTGAGTTTCAGCCACTGGGTCCAGGACTCAAACCACAGTCAACTACTTTTGAGTCCAGTGACATAGCCTTTACACCAACTGCTGGTCTCTGGTTTGGGGGCTGTTCTGGCTCTGGCTTATTTTATGTTGCTGCCATTACCCTGAGTTCTGTTTGCTTCTTCACCTGCTTGGTTCATTGATTTATTTCTTCCCCTATATCTTTTATCATTTTGAAGAAGGGAAGACACACCTTGAAGGTTAAAGTTAGTTTGGTAATAACTTTCAGAGCAGATGTGTGGGGTTTGGGCTTTTGAATGTCCAGTGAATGCCATCAGGCCTAGGAGAGATGAAACAGAAAGGAAAAGCCTTTATGTCTTAACCTCTGGATATCTACCCCCCAAAAGACTACTAGACCACATAGAAGTTTATGATTTTTCAAACTGATTAAATTGAGGTTACAGCATGTAAGTTGAAGAGAGAGCAAATTGGCATTGTAGTTGCAAAAATTGAGGTAGTTTGTTTACCTGTATTGAGACGGTTTGTTTAACTGTAAAGGATGTAAGGTTACCGTCAACAGAGAAGTGACCAGGACATTGTGCCCCTGATCTCTCTTAGAAATCAAATAGACACTCAGCTATATGCACTGGGTCCCTGGTAGCCAAGGCCCCTTGCTAAACAGAGAAAACAGATGAACAAGGTAGGGTGCACACCAAGGGAAGCAGTTCTCTGAGAGACATGAGGGAGATGTAACAGTATTGAAATGTTCAACCAGGCTGGCTCTGGATGGATTCAAGGCAGGAGGAGGCTGATGTGAAGACACAAGGTGGATAACTTTATTTATTTATTTTTTTATTAATTTTAAAAATTATTATTCATACATTAAATCACTATACATCATTTAGATCGTGAAGAGATTATCCAGTATGATATACACCTCAATTCAGCCAAGTTAAGACTGTTACACACATCCGTATCAACAGACAAAAACCTTATCCGTGTCCCCAAGTGTCTTGTTTCTCCATTTCCCCGCATATTTCCTTTCCTACGTCCATCGAGAGTGGGAGAGGCTGAGAGAGCAATGAGGTGATAGCCAGCATTATTGTGTCACAAAGCACCTTTAAGGGATGTGGGGAGTAGGGGCAGGGTCAGAGTATTGGTTACCCAGGCTACAGGGGACCTCCAGAAGTGATATTGGCATTTCATCCTATTTGCCAAGGGACATCTGCCAACCAGAGGAGCAGGGCTGAAATAGGGCCAGGTTCTGTGGGCATGACAAGGGGAGATGGACAGGGACAGGGAATTGGGACTAGGTTAGAGGGTGTCTGGAATCACACTATGGCTGAGGGTGGTTTGAATCTTGGCCGTGACTTGAAAAGGCATGATGAGCATGAATGCATGCATGTCCAGATTCTCAACAGGTTGGCAAAATGAAGGGAAAGGGATTGCAGTGTGACTACACCCCATTGGTCAGTGCTTTCTCTATCTCTGGTGAGCACATATGCTTTCTCACAGTAAAAGAAAATCACATTACATGTAACAGTCCTTAGAAATAGAATTTCTTCTACCCAAAGTTCCTGTCTATTTCTAGAGCTCAGTGGAACTCAAGGTGCCAATATGGACCAAGAGGATGCTAGAGACCCAGCTAGGAGTGCGCACTTATCCTCCAAACTCCTCTAAATCACACCTGGCCAGCTGCTGAGTCCCCATTCTGACCTGTTAGATTCAGTTGTAGACATCAAAGCAATACAAGGTCCCAGTGGGCGTATTGCAGCTACCAGGCTCCAAGCCATTGTCACAGTAAACACAAAGATACATTGGCTCATTCTCAGCTCCTAGCCTCTGTGACACTTGCTTAGATTTCCAGGGCTGAAGGGTCCAAATAGCAGGTATCCCTTTCCTTGAAGAGAAGGCAACTCCTTCCTCCCCAGACTTGGCCTCACTGGCCAGGTGTTGACTCCCTCGCACTTTTTCTTGGTCTAGCTACAGCCATCAGCCATCTTTCCCAGGTGCTGCCTGCTTGGCCTGTGAGAAGCTGGGCCATGGGCTTGGGCTAAGGAAGAGGGTTCCACATGGTTCCAAGTCCTACGTGCTGGGATTGTTCCTTGGCTGCTATTTCTGGGAAAGAGACCTCAGGACCTCCAAGGTGCTGAGAGTTAAAGGGAAGAAATCTTCCCTGTGGCTTCTCAGGTTGTTTTTTTGGTTGGGTAGTCATTTCCGGAGCTAGGCTGTTCTACTGAATGTAATGGACAGGAGATGGCTTTGGGTGATTTTCTTTTTACCTCCACTGAGCAGGGAGAGGCTTCTAGTAGGATGGCTGTTTTCCCCACAAGAAAGGCCTGAATCAGAGAAACAGGCAATGGTGAGGGGTGGGGAACAGGAGCTGCACTGATCACACCTCCTTCTGCACACTCTCCTTGGAGTCCTTCTGCACTCTGCTTTGGGAAGAATAGAGCCTTTCTTCTCCTGACTCAGGCACACTTTCCTTCTATCTGCCGGGACTGCCATAGCAAACAATCTGGTACTGTCTTTCTGAGCACCAGGGAGAAGAGGTCCTTGTGTGTCCATGAAGAAAGTCATGCAGCCCTAGCTTTGAGCTTTGGTCATACAAAATGCTGCTGAGCAGCCCACAGGCTAGGTGAGCCATGTCCACACTCTCTAGTACCACCCAGCATGCATGATTATCACTCTGATTACAGCAGCACCTGTCCTACCTCTCTGCTCTCTTGAATCAATGGCAATGGCAGTGAGGCATCTTCTTACCTCAGGGCCCTAACCACCTTCTCCATTCTGTTACAGGTGCCCAAAGACCATGCTGCTCCTGCACCACCAACTGCTGAGGACACCATGTCACCTGGTGGTGTCCCTGTCCATGATGCTAGCATGGTAACACCTCATGTTTGTGCCTCTTGCCCCTTTGCCCACTGCCCCCCTTCATGCTTGTCCCATCCTCCTTCCCCAGGAGACCTACTGTGGGCTCTCCTCGCCTCCCTTCAGGTACTTTGGTTCCTTGCACCCAGTCTCTTTCCCAGAACCAGGGTTGGGAAGGCCAACCTTTGCTTGAGGTTTGAGGAGATGATGAAATGCTGTTGGGATGAGCTGGGCTCCCCTAAGTGCTGGGTAATCCTTACTAGAAGTGGAATGTTCACCTCTTGTGTCTCTTTCCGGCAGAACCATGATTCTGGAATCGTCCCTGATCTCATGGATAAGACTTAGTGAGTGTCTCCTGGAGGAGAATACAGTGCTTGCCTACAGGAGTCAGGGAAGGCCATGGTCCTTGTTTCCATCAAGCTGCCCACACCTCTGATCTCTGTGTCTCTATCCCTAGGATTTTGTCATCACCCGACCCGAGAGTCTGCAACAACTATCTCAGCAGATCAATTGTCTTGGGTCTGAAGTACTCCAGAAATCAAGTTCCACAGGGTTAAGAGGGAAAGAAATGTATGATAGAAACCAAGGCAGAGGTTCTTTTTTTTTCACAGGGGAGAGTTTTTTTTTTTTTTTCTTTTGCTAAAGGGCATGTGCATTTGCCAGACAGAGAGAGACAGAGAGACAGAAAGCGAGCAATCACCCCCAGGGGGGATGGCCATACCGCAATCCCTTCTCCTTCATTCTCCTCTCGGGATCATGGGTGTGCACACACATGCGCACAATGTGAGTTTTAAGTCAGCGGGTCTGGGACTTGACCCATGGTCGACTCCATGGGAGTCCAGCAACATAGCCATTACGCTAACTGCTGGTCCCAAGGCAGAGATTCTTAAGAGAGGTAAGGTCCTGGGGCATAGATACCTGCTGGGTTATGCTGGGCAAGTGACATCTTCTTCAAGTGTTCTCCCTGGAAGCTGCATAAGGGAAGGTGTTAGGCCATGAGTTTGCTTACATCGTTTTATCTGGATGTGTAAAGTGCAGAATAAGCTGCTCAGGAGGAGAAGGTCAACAGGGAGATAAGAACCCTGAAAAGTAGGCACAAAGAGGTTATAGGAGCAGAAGTCCAAGATGAATCCCGAAGAGCAATTTGGTAGCTGATGGGGATGAAAGCCAGTCAGAGAGCATCTCTGGGGACAGGGAACAGAATGTGTCCATGGACTGTCATCTCTTCTAGTCTTCATCTTATGCCAGTGGAGAGGGTCTTATCTCTACTGACATGTACAATCTGGAGTAAGACCCTGGACCATGACCCAGAGATCCTGCAGGCCAGCCCCTGACCTCCTCCCACAGTAGGGGCTAGGTGATCCCTGCCAACTGAGACAGCCCACCTCCCAACCATAATGATTGGTCTGTCTTTCTCTCCCCCAACCTTCCTCCAATTCCTTCTCTCTGTATGTGCCTCAGAGCTGGTACCAAGAGCTAGAAGTAGACCTGGGCTCCAGCTATCAAACAACCAACCAACTCAGAGTCATGATAGAGGAATTGCTAAGAGCCCATTGGGGTCCCCTGAGTCCACACTGCCAATCCTGGGATTCTGTCCACTTGGGGCTCTGAAGTAAGGTCCTGGAGACCCCAGTGCCAAAGGAAAATACAGTGTTCTGGGGTGCAAGGCCTTATCTGAAGAGACCCCAGGTCACA
The DNA here is from genome assembly GCA_000181375.1 of Tupaia belangeri. Taxonomy (NCBI): domain Eukaryota; kingdom Metazoa; phylum Chordata; class Mammalia; order Scandentia; family Tupaiidae; genus Tupaia; species Tupaia belangeri. The sequence continues at coordinate 6,835 of AAPY01744772.1, forward strand.
TAGCATGCAGCATGGCTGTTTCTATTGCTGCTCTCTTTCTTTGCTGTCTTCTGAAGTCAATCCTGACTGAGTCCTTGCCACACTGCCCTGAGGTCACTGTCTCTAGTGGAAGCATAGTTCCTGACCTGCTCTCTCTTTGATTTCAGACAAGCCAATCCTCCTCCATGGGCTTGAGTCTACTGGGAGGTCAAAGGTTGCTCTCAACTCTTAAGCATTAGAGACTGAAAAAGCTCACTAGAATGTGTCAGGGAGAGGGGAACTTCTCTGTTAAGGCCAGGACTGGGCCCATAACATGTGCTCAGTAAATCCTGGTTGAGTATGAACATACCATTCTAAATCACAAGCTAACAGTATAGTTCTCTTTTCTCAAAATATATTTCTAGACATTTATGTTGCTGTTTTTTACAGAGATTCCAGATTTGGGCTTTGGGTTCTATAGCTGTGAGTGAAAACCAGTGAACAGAGTTGGAGGAGAATTTGTCAGTTCGTGTCCCCACAGGGCCTGAGAAATCTTCTTTTAAGATTGATTTCTGCCCTGCCACAGTGGCACAGGCAGCAGGGCATGACACGGGGTGGTGCTAGAGTCAAATGGAGGACTACAGACTGGGTCCCAGGCCAACCCAAACACCAGGCATGTGCAAACACACGTGCCCATGATCCTGGCGGGCTGGAGGACTGGGTTGATTGTGGCATGATGGGACCTTCTTGGGGGCGCCAATTTCTCTCTCTCTCATGGAGGAAATGAAAAACGAAAACTCCCTAGCCCTCTGCCCAGCCCTTCTTGGTCTGAGGATGAAGTAAAGGAGACATCCTCAGTCACTTTCCTTTAACATTCCCCACAGAAACAACAAGACACTCGAGATCACCTGGAAAAAGTAATATGACTTCTATGTTTACTTGTTACCTGGCTGATGGGTTGGGGGGACTTTGATGTAAAGGCCAGCCTTGCCACATCCCCTTGCATCTGCCCCGGAGAATGCTCCTGCTACAGCACACCTCCACCCCCACAGCATCCCCGATATTCTAGTATCCTTGTGGCCTCCTTCCAGTAAGAGGTGCTGCTTCCCTCTTCCTACAGGAGGAGAGAGAATGCCAGCAAACCTTGGTAAATGAACAGGGGGACCTCAGGGAACAACTGCAGGTGAGTGGGCCACATGTACCCTTTGTGTCCCCTGGAACATTTCTTTCCCTCTGTTTCAGAACTTGTTTTATTTTTCTCCCTAGGTCCACATTCAAAGAATAGGCCTCCTGATTTCTGAGAAGGCAGAATTACAGACAGCCTTGGCCCACACTCAGCAGGCAGTCTCACAGAAAGCAGGCAGGCCTCTGGGCACCCCTTATTCCTTCACCGTGGTGGACTTTCAGAGGAAGTCTTTTGGCTCCATCTCCACCTCTCTCATTCCAGGAGAGTCTGAGGATCTTGCCAACCGCCTACAAGCTTCTCAACAGCATGTACGAGAGCTGGAGAAGACCTTGTCTGCTGTCTTTGTGAAGCCGAAGGAGGTGGAAAGGGTGAGTCCAGCCACTCGCAGCCGAGCTTCCTGAAGGTTCCTTCTGCAGGCTGGAGGGTCTCGCTGATGGGAGTGGAGCACGGGCTGTTTCTTGCAGCTTGGCTGTGTGGTGGTTAGAGTTGGCAGCTGTGCGTGAGCTGGGGCAGTGCTTGCATTGGATGCAGAGCCTTAACCAAGTGTTAGGAGCACTTGTATGGTGCTTGGGCAGTCAAGGTACGAAAGAGTATTCCTGAAGGATTCCCAAAAAGCTCAGGGAAGAGGACAGGGTGGCTCAGAGAGTCATTTCATTCTGTCCTTTCTGATTTTTGGACTGTATATTTATCATCCATTCAGAAAATAAAGATTAAAATACAGGGGCCAGCATTTGGCTTGGTGGAAGGTACTGGACGCCCACGTGGCTTACTGTGGTAGAAGTCCCACACAAGTCAGCTTGAAACTCACACAAGTTGCATGTATGTGTGATGCCAAAATCCCGAGGAGAATAGAGAAGAAGGGATTGTGCCATGGCCAGCCCCCTGCGAAGTGATTCCTCACTTTGCCTCTCACTGCCTCTGTCTCTCTGGTGAGTGCATGTGCCCTATGGAAAAAAAAATTGCAAGAAAAATAATTTTAAAGGTTTTTTTTTTTTTTTTTTTTTTTTTTTTTTTTTTTTTTTTTAAAATTAGGGCCCAGTACATGGCATGGTGTTAAAGGATGCTAGACTTCCACAGGGCCGACCATGGTTCAAGTCTCAGACTTGGTGGCTTGCTTTCTCACTTTCCATTGATCTTTCCCTGCCTCTGTCCGTCTCTGGTCAAATTTTAAAAATAATTGAATAAGTAAATGGATGAATAAAGTTAAATTAAATAAAGCTAATTTCTTTAAAAAATTAAATGCTTCCTCCCCCATAAATGCATCCTTACCTCCAGGGAAAAAATGTGTTTTAAGAGTTAGAGGGGCCAGCAGATGGTGTGGTGGTTAAAGGTCCTGGACTCCCACATGGCGGAATGTGGTTCAAATCCTGGACCTGGTGGCTTGCTTTCTCTCTCTCTTTCTCCTCTCTCTCTCATTGTCTGGTCAAATTAAAATAAATAAATAATAAAATAATTATTAAAAAAAGAATTAAAAAAAAAGAGAGCCGTGGATTTTCAAATTCCAGGTCTAAGTGACCTTCAGCAAGCAGTTAAACTCTAGTAGTGTGTTTTTCATTTACACAGTGGAGATATAAACTTCCTCATGTGGTACCTGTGAAGGTTCAATGGGTTTGTTAATGTGGTTCCTGCTAAGGTACTCAGAGAAGGTTCAAGCAGTGGTGGTAGTGCAGTCATACAAAGCAGGATCACCTGGAGTCTCTGGGCCTCTGTCAGGCAACGTAAGTTAGATCTCCCTCTGGATTTTCATCCCTTACTGAGTTCTACATTAAAAAAGAGAAAGAGAGACCACAGCTTTGCCTTGTCTTGAAGTAATAATGAAGCATTAAAGGTTGGATGGGAGTGCACTGGTAAAACGCCATGCTCTGCAAGGTTGGCTCTCATGGGAAGGTCCTGAGTTTGCATCCCGAACCTCCCTGAACAGACTAAGTATGCAGAAGTGCCCAAGATCCGGGAGTGGCTGAGGCTAGGCATGGACCATCCCATCGGGGAAGAAGTGTTACCGTGGATTTGTGATTGTAGCCATTGCTATTGTATGCTAGTTTCATCTTCTCCCTGCCAGATCTTGACTTAACCTTTCTGTATTTGCAGTCCAACAAGGAGTTAACCAAAGACCGAGATTCCCTCAAGCTGGAGTTATATGAGAACAAGTAGGATGGGTGAAGGCGGGAGGGAGGCCTGAGAGTCTTACCGAGGGAAATATAGTAGGAGATGGGAGGGTGAGCATGCCAAAGTGCAGAGCTTAGTGTAGTCCCAGCTAAGTGCCACCCAGGACTTTGATCCTAGGGTCCTCTCCGGTACCATGGTTCTGCTAAGGTTGTGGGTTGTTCACCTAAGTGAGTCTATGTGTTTTTTGCTCATTCCCTTCCACTGCCTTTGGTCATAGCAAAAGCAATGAAGACCTGAAGAAGCTGATCTCTGAACTAGAGGAGAAGCTTCGACTGCTCACTGCCGAAAAGGCAGCTGGGCAGCTCAGGATGGAGGAGCTCCAGAAGAAACTGGAGATGTTAGAGCTGTTGTTACAACAAGTGACAGAGAGCAGCCCCTGGGAGCGTGACCCCATCCAGCTGTGGCCGTGGTCTCCATGAATCACTGGGTGGTCTGCAGCCACAGTTAGAAAATTTAGATCCTTGATTTGGTCCTGTCATAGGCTTCTTCTGAGATTGCTAAAAATCTACAAATAGGGACCCTGTTTAGCCCTGCAAAATCAGTCTTAGGGGTAGGGTATTGTACACATTTTTATTTCTCCCACTAGGGCCCCTTTGAGCACCCTCCTCCTATTTGGTTCCCCTGCACCCTACCTTTTCTGGACCCCCAACTCTTCTTGACGGGGAGAAGGGAAACACAACAGGAGGGTCCACCGAGGTTTCTAGGGGGGCAGGGCTCCCTTCTACATCTCTGCCCCTCTTGTGACCTGAGTGTTGTCCCTACAAAAACACATGCACCTGTTGCCTGCAGCAGAAGGAACAAGGACTCTATCACCAGCAGCTGGCTCACCTGGCAGCTCCATCCCAGGAAGAGCCAGAGAGGGAGCCCATTGCCTCTGGGACCAGGGGCAGCTGTGTGTCTAGGGAGAGCCACAAGGCCCTAGAGCAGGCCGTGGTGCAGCTGCTGGTGAGTGAGTCTGTACTGACATGGTGCTCAAAGGGTGGGCATGGGGCGAGTTGCTGCTGAGACCTGACATTGTTTCTGTGGCTCCAGAGCCACTTCCTGCAGTGTATGAAGGAGAAGGGAGACCTTGAACATCATATGAGTGAATTAGAGTGCCGCTTCCACCTGTACTGTGGAGAAACCAACACCATCAGTGAGCTGGGATGCCAGGGCCCATGGCCAGAGAGCTGCAGTGGTGGGTGGGGAAAACACCTGCTTCCTAACCTGACACATGCCTGCTGGCCCTTCTGCCCTCCGTCCCTACAGGACAGTACAATGCCCTGCAGCACAACCAGGATGCAACCCTGAAGGCATGTAGCCAGGAGAACACGGATTACATCAGTTGGCTGGAGCACAACCGAGGGGAGATGGAGGTAGGGCCATGAACTTCTCTGTGGGTGAGCCGGGCAGGGCGTGCTCAGGAGAGGGGCTGGATGCTGAGCACCTTCTCTGTGGGTGAGGCCTGACCTAGTGTAGGGGTGAGGCGTTCAGCACCTCTGCAGGCAGTTCCAGGGCCAGGGTAGAAGTGGGGCATTGAGCATCATCTCTGGGGGCAGTGTTGAGGTAGAGGAAGTGTGCTCAAGATGTTTTGTTCCAGGTGAAGCTGCAGGAGGTGCAGAACACGGTGCCTCAACTTGTGGGAAAATACACCGAGTGTCAGGGCAAGTCCCTGGCCTCTGCCCAGAGCCCTGTCCTGGAGCCCGCACCAGCTCTGCCTGCCTTGCAGGACTTCAGAGCTGCAGACTGGCTGACTGGTGAGTAGCACCCTGGTACAGGGTGGCCTGGGAAGGCAGCAGGAGTGTGAGGGCCCGTAGCACTGAGCCTGTCCCTCTGTGTACACAGACCATCCCGAGATCAGCCTCGCTGACCCTGTGCCGCCTGCACAAAGCCAAGCCATGATGAGATCTCTTGCTGGGAACCCCACTGGAGAGAAGGCAGAACAGCTGTTGCCTGAGATGAAGAAGCCACAGGAGTGTGCTGGTTTGGGCAGCAACCCCTGCATGCCCTTCTTCTACCGGACTGAGAGGGACGAGCTGAATATCCTGGTCATCTGAGCCTCTCACCACCAGGCCAAGCCTCTCACCAGCAGTCCAAGCCTCACACCTCCAGGCGAAGCCTCTCACCACCAGGTGAAGCCTTTCACCACCAGGCCAACCCTCTCATCACCAGGCCAAGACTCTTACCACCAGGCCAAGCCTCACACTGCCAGACCAGGCCTCTCACCACCAGGCCAAGCCTCTCACCACCAGGCCAAGCCTCTCACCACCAGGCCAAGCCTCTTATCTCCAGGCCAAGCCTCTCAGCACCAGGCCAAGCCTCTCACCACCAGGCCAACCCTTACCCCACCAGGAGAAGCCTCACCTCACCAGGCAAATCTCTCCCTGCTGCCACTCTTTGCCACGGTGTGTCTATTGAGGTTCTGCAATTTTCGTTTGATGTAGGTGGGTCTCCATGGAATGCAGTTTCGGGAAAGCAGCTCCAGCAAGCAGAGATAATTATCAACTGATGCAGCGGCATCCATCTTGAGATTACTAAGCACAATGCTGAGAAAAGAAAATCTCAAGGATAGATACTAGTTCTTATGGATCTCAATAAAGAATGATACTTATATAGTTTTATAGGGATCTAAAACTTAATTTAAGGAATCCTAATATATTTATCTATTTTATTTGGTGAGGGTGGGGTGTCCTGGAACAGTTTCAGCCTAATCTTATTTTATGTAAAGAAAAGATTATCTTTAAGCTTATGTTAAATGTATCCTGAAGGGCCTTCTAAAGGTCAAGATTATTTCTGCCTAGGTAGAACTTCAGCACACCCTCTATTGTGACCACAGAAATAAAGCATTGTAATTAACAGTAGGTGATCAGGACCAAGGGGAGTGGTTGGGGGACTTTTGGGAAAATCTTATCATATACTCAGGATGTATAAGAGAGCTATGTAATTCTTTTATAGTAGTATATTGGGGAGTCAGAAGGGGTCGCTTCCCAGCAAGGCTACCACAGTTTCTGGAGCGTACAACAAGTGGCCTTGCCAAACATGTATGAGTGGACCCAAGCTTTGTTCCTTGGTTGGGGGACATACAGCAGCAGCCTTGCCAATGTGCTGAACCAACCAGAAGTGGTGCTCAAAGGTCAAAAGCTTAAAACAGATCCTGGGGCCCTACCGGGTCGGACTCC
>AAPY01744843.1:0-13397 GCA_000181375.1 Tupaia belangeri
TATGGCCAGGGCTGTTCTGTCCCCACCCAGCTCAGGGAGGTACAGGTACAGGCAGTCCAGCTAGGCCAGCTTCTCAGGCCCAGCGCTACCCAAGGTGTCCATGCTGGCTGGGCAAACAGGCTCACAGCAGTGAAGTGACTGCTCCAAGTTCAGAGGCCTGCTGGCAAGTGATGGCTGGGCTCCTGCTCCCGGGTCTGACTCCGGGGCCCATAGACCCCCTCTCCGAGACCCTGCCCCCCGTGGATTTCTCTCTTCACTGAGAAAGAATGGTGGTGGGAATGGACGAGCCATCAGCAGGTCGAGACAGGCAGAGTGTGAATGGTGCTGGGAGCATGGGGACACTGGGCCCACTGGGGCCCACTGGAGGAAGGAGGAGTCCCTGCTGGTCAGAGCCAGGATCCCCTTCCCTCTCAGCTCCTCATTGTCTGGGAGTCCTCCTCGCCTCCTGGACACTGTATACCCTGGGCTCAATCAGGTCCTTTGTTACCTCCTCGGCTCCTTCTCCTCCCTCCTTTGCTGTCCAAACCCTTACAGCTACCAGCGAGCAACCTCCAGCCCCAGGCCCCTGCCCCGGCCTTCCTGGCTCTGTAGACTCTGGGTCAGCCCGGGCATCTGCACCTCTAACTGACCTCCCTCCCCATGCCCAGCCTGGCCTCTCCAGGGCTCGTTCTCCCATGGCCACCCACCGCCTCCCTACCCCTCCTCGGAGACCCTGCCCATCTCAGTCATAGCAGCCTCTGCTGCTTGGACAGGCCTGGACGTGGTAATGCCAGGAGACCTGGAGGGAACGAGCGGCCAGACTAGTCACTTGATATCTGCTCCCAAACCGTCTCTGTGTCGGTGGGAAGCCCCAGAGCAGGGACCACATCTGTGTCCATCCATGAGAGAGGAGCAAACCGTCAAACTGGACAGAAGCTCTGGTGAACCTGAACAGGAAGGTACTGCTCCCCCTTTCCATTTCCAGCCAAGGAAGCTGGTTCAGAGAAGGTAAGCATTACACCTGAGGCCACGCAGCAAGCAAGTGGCCAAGGTGGGGCTGGAGCCCCGGCCCGTCAACTTCCCATACAGCATATGGGTTCCTGGCCCATGTTTCAGTGGGGGGCGGGGTGCAGCCACAGTCATTCCACCTACACAGACTGAAGACTGGGGGCCACGATTCAGTAATGGGGGGTACAGCCACAGTCATTCCACCTACACAGACTGAAGACTCTTGGGGGCCATAGCCTGGCAGCTCCACGTGCCCGCAGCCACTTGTCCCATTGCCCCTTGAAGACAACTGGGGTCCCAGGCCTGGTGGGGCCTCTGTCTGCAGCCGAACGCCACTTTGAAAAGCCCTCCTCTGCTGGCGGCCTGAGGGAGTCCGGCCTGCACTCACCATGAGGCTGCTGAACTCCTTTGTCACCAGGAAGGCCATGAGCCAGTTAGTGAGGACGCAGACGCCAGTAGCCACACCCTTCACGTGCAGCGGGAAGATCTCGGACATGAGGAGCCAGGGGATAGGCCCCCAGCCAACTGCAAAGCCTGAGGAGCAAGACAGCTGTCAGAGACCAAGGGGTGGGGGCGAGGCCTGGGTCCCAGCCTGCTCCCCGGGCCACGCTGGGGACTAATGGTCATGGAAGGTTAGCGTGGAGCTGGCACATGGGCAGGGCACAGCGGAGGTTAGACTGGCATGGCCAGGACATGGACTCACTGGAACCCCAGAATCAGGGGCTGATGGGAAGGTAGCAACCCTCCCCTCTCACCGGCGATGAAGAGGCACATGCTGCCCACAGCCAGCCAGGCCAGCCCCACACTGGTGTCGGTGGGCTCTGCCGAGACAGGTGCCAAGAAGTCCACCTGCGAGGAGTTGCCGGGGCCACCCTGGGCCAGCTTGAAGTAGGCGCCGAAGGCACTGGTGCTAAACACCATGACGGCACCTGTGGGCAAGGACAGGGTGGACGGGGTGCCTCTGCAAGGCCAGGCCTGGCTCCCCCAGAGCGCCATGGGCCCAGGAGCCCCAACTGAGCTGCACTGCCCACCCCACCCAGGACTCCAGACCTCAGCAACCTCCCAGGAGATCCTGGAGCAGACCCGGAATCCCTCCCTCGGCCCGAGGGAGCAGGCCCAGGGACAGCGCTGCAGCAGCAGCATCTTAGCCGCAGGCACTGGTGTGTCTGGCTGCAGCCCGGGCCCAGGGCCTCCTTCAGGTGACCTCCCGGTCCTTACAGCAGCCCTTGGGTCCCCGCCATTATCTTCATTCCATAGTGGGGGAAACCGAGGCTCAGAGAGGTCATCATTTGACTTCCCTTCCCCAGCGCTCAGTTTCACCCTTGGACGTGAGGGTGGGAGTGGGTGGCACGTCCTTGTGCCACTGGGACGCTGAGGGTGATGAGCTGCTGCATGCTGGCGCAGGCCTGGTCTGGCGCGATGCTCGGTGAGGAAATGCTGGTAACTCACGGCCTCATTCTTCCATGACGTTTGTCCTCACAAAGGCCTGGCTGTTGTCCTCCTATAACTAGGGGACCTTGGCAGAGGCCCCAGCCTGTGGTAGGAGCCTGGCCTGGACACCCCACCTGCCCAGGGCTGAGCCCTGTCCTCGGGCCTCACCCGACAAAGTCAGGAGCAGCCTCCGCCCAGCTCTGTCCATGATGAGGGCCGCCGCCGCAGTGAACAGTACCTGGATCACGCCCATGACCACCGAGGCCAGGCTGCTGTCCTAGGGAGAGGGGGCCCAGGCTGGTCAGGCACGTGGCGGGGGGACAGGGCCCGCTCCTTCTAGTCCTGTGCTGGTGAAGACGGCCTGAACTTGGGGAGAAAGCACCCCCTCTGGGCAGAGGTCTCCTTACCTTGAATCTGGCCTCCTCAAAGATGGTGTCTGCATAGAACATGATGGCGTTGACCCCCGACAGCTGCTGGAAGGCCATCAGTGAGATGCCGATGACAAAGGGCTTGTAGATGCCAGGGTGCCGCAGCAGGCCGAGGTGGAAGCCCTGCTCCATGAGACCAGGGCCGGCCATCAGGGCTTCTCTCTCCCCTCTTTGGGTGCCCACCTCACTCAGCCCACTGTCGCAGCACGGTGGAGGGAAGTGGGCCTCAGCATCTTGTCCCAGCCCCGCCTGTGGCCTCGGGTGAGTGGGCAAGTCCCCGCATCCTGCAGCCTCCCCTTGGCAAGGTGAGCGCATCCTTGTGCCCGCAGCTCTTCCTGATCGGTGGGGAAGCCACAGGGGGGTATGTGGGCAAAGAGCAAGCTGGTCCCTGGCCCTCCTCACTGCAGCCTTACTGCCACCAGGAGGCCTGGCTGTGCCTCCCATTTTACAGATGAGCGAGTGAGGCTTAAAAGTGGGGGGGGTCACACAGCAGGTGAGTGACAGAGTGGAGGTTTTGGACCCAGTCTTTTAACCTTCTCCTCTGCTCTGCCATACCCCAGTTAGATCCAAGTCCTTGACTCTGCATCTGTACTTCCCAGCCAGGCCCGGCCTCGCTCTTCCTGGGGCAGTAAGGATGAAGGCTCAGGCTCTTCCAGTGACCTCTGAGGTGAGGGCCCAGCTAAGTGAGGCTCCACCCAAACTGCCTGCTCAGATAGCCAGCACTGGGCCTGTCCTCACTGAGGGTGGAGGGGCAGCCTCCAGGTGTGTGACCTTGGGCACGGGCTATGCGCCCCAGCCTCAGCTGCTGTCCCCTGTCCCCAGCGCCAGCTCCCAGCCCCAGCTGCTATCCCCTGTCCCCGGCCATCAGGCCGACTCGCAGCCCCAGCTGCTGTCCCCTGTGCCCAGCCCTGGCTCCCACCTCTCACCTGGTGCTCAGCCCTGGGAGGCTCTTCCCAGCCCTGCACGGAGCCCCACAGGAACTGCAGTGCGGCCATGGCCTCCTGGCGCTTGTGCTGGGTCAGCAGGAAGCGTGGGGTCTCGGGCATGCAGCACATCAGCAGCAGCATGAGGGTGGGGGGCCCGCAGCCCAGCACGGCCAGCCAGCGCCACTCCAGGGCCCAGCCTGGGGATGGGCAGAGGTCAGAGCCACGCAGCGCCTCCCCCCACCCCCCGCCAGCTCAGGGACTCAGCTCCAAAGGTGGGCCCTCACTGCCGCTGCACGCCGCCTTTGTGTGTTACTGACGCTGTCGTTACTACGGCTGTTCAGAAACGTAGATGGCGTGGGTCGGCTAGGCCAGTTGTAGAAATGACAGCGGGGACATCTGTATATGCCCCCCTCTATCTTTTCAGTGACATAGTCACGTAGCCTGAAGCGAAGTATGAGCTGCTAGCTGAGGACCTGCTCTGTCTGCACACCCCTCCAAACTTGTGATAAATTTGGTGGTGATGGAATTAAGAGGGTAAAAGCTTAACCCAACCATGGGATTCAGAGTTGTGCCCTTGGGCCAGCAGGTGGCCTGGGGTTCAGGCCGGATTCCACATGGCCAGCACCACAGTGTGAGTCCTGGACCCCGCGGCTTGAAAAACATGCCAGGCACGTGCTTGTGTGTACCCAAAATCCCGAGACGGGAGTGCAGGAGAAGGGACTGCAGTGTGGTCACCTCCCCGGTGGGTGAGGCTCACTTGGTTTTTCTCTGTCTCTCAGGAGAGTGCACGTGTCCTATATCAAAATCAATGAAAAAAGAACAACAAAGAAAGGGAGACATAAGTCATTAAAAAAGGGACCTTGGTGGGTGATTGGGATTAAAGTTATTGGGTGACTGAGTCCTGCCAGGCTTATAGGAGAGGGGACGAGGCAGGGACACACAGACACGCTTGGTGTTGCCGTGTTGCCCCGCGCTGCCCCAGGCCTCTGCACAATGCCCCCCAGCAAGGAGATCCTCACTGGACGTAGCTAAGCTCCTGACCCTCCAAAACTGTGAGCTGCGTTCAATAAGCCTCTGTTCTTCATAGTCTCCCCAACCCGGGGATTCGGTCACTGAGCAACAGAGATGGACCGAAGCAGCCGTCACGTGATGTGACCAGGGTTGGGTGAGTAGAAGTGCAAGCCAAGAGACAGACAAGAACTGGCTCCTCCAGGAAGGGGGCAGAGTCCCGGAGACTTCCAGCGGACACGCGCCCCCTCTGCTACCGCCCGAGAGACCCGATCAGCTGTGTGTGCTCTACTCTAAATGGGAAAAATGAGCCGGTGGGGATAGTGCTCTCTTGTAACGTGGTATAGGGGACACCGCTCCACACTTGCCCAGAGCTCTACACAGCCAGAGGGTCTCTGGCAAAGGGGCCCGGGAAGAAAGGAAAGTTTAGGGTACTGCCTCTCTCCTCTTTTGTTTTTCCGAAAGCCCACAGGCTTCCTAGCCCCAGTTCCCAGGGGCAGCATCCCTCTGATAGCCACGAAGTACCCATTTTGCTTCTGTGCCGGGGGAAGGACAGAGCGCAGGAACACCCGTACATATCTGCTTTAGCACTAGTTGCAGCTAAACTGTCATTGTTCTGTGTCTGGTTATTGGAGCAGTATTGCCCCAGTGGGAAGAAGTGTCACCACCTTGTCACTTGTGGGTTTGACAGAATTAGCCCACACCGGTGGCTCAGGACTCCCGGAAAGTGATCAACGAAAGGCAGGAGAAGCGTTAAGTGCAGATGGAGGTGAACTGGAGGTGATGAACAGGCAGGCTGGCACCCGGGTATCTGTCCCCTAAAGCATGAATGTCAGTGTCTGCATGGGGGTGGGAGGGCATTGGCTCACTGCAGGGGCTGAGTTAATAAGTGGGTGAAAACAAAAGCCCGAGGAGCTTATGTCCTCCGTTCTCAGAAGTCCGGAGGGCACGTGCCCCGGGCCAGGCCAAGGCGGTTAAGGCCCTGATGCCCTACTCCAACCCCTCCATGGTTCTCAAGCCACCCCCTGACAATTCTCACTTAGGGCCTGCTGTCAGGCCTTTTTATCGTGTAGCTTAATGTAAACCCCCGACAGCCTTGGATTCAGTGCGGTTATCTCCGTTTAAAGATAAGGGAACTGAGGCTCCCAGGGCCACGGTCACACAGCAAGACACAGAGGCCATCCCCAAACCCAGGGCTGTCAGAATCTATTCTTTCTACCCGTCTGCAGGTAACGTGCCTGCCTCTGGAAGCTGTCCCTGGCTCTGCCTACTAGGTCCCTGGGAATTGGCTTCCTTCAATCCTGCAACTTGGTGACATTCTTTTTACCTTTTTTTAAAAAAGAGATTTTTGCTATGAGGCACATGCACTTGCTGGGGAGAGAGAGAAAAACAGAGAAAGCGAGGAATCGCCTCCTGGGGAGATGGTCACGTCGCAATCCCTTCTCCCCCATTTTCCTCTCAGGATATTGGGCACGCACGTACACGCGCACACGCGTTTGCTATGGAGTCAGGATGTACGTATCCATGCTGAGGACATTTGAGGAGCTTGCTGCCCTGAGCTCTGGGCCAGAGTGCCCTTGCAATCCTGTTCAGCCTGGGGTCCTTGCTTTGTATGCACAGTTACTGACCAGCCGCCTCCTGCCCCATATGGTGGCTCTCTGGGGAGAAGGGGGCACCCACCTCTTCACAGTTCTCCTGGGATCTCAGTCACGACCCACACTCGCAAGTCCCGGGGCTGCGGTCTGCAGCCTGGTGTCTGTCACTGGCTATGTGACCTTGGGCAGGTCAGTTTCTACATCTGTGAGGTGGCCGCATGGCCATTACCATGGATCAGAGGAGACAAGGAAAACTACCTGCCAAGTAGGCCAGGAGGATGCCCAGGACGACCATCAGCTGCACACAGGAGCCGAGCAGCCCGCGGACTGCTGGGTAGGCGATTTCGGAAATATAGACCTGTAGGCAGTGAAGACCAGACTTTACCTGGGGGTCAAAGGGTTCTTAAAACTATGAAGCCTTAGCCATCTGGAGCTGAGGAGACCCCAGCTGGGCTGCTGCAGGTGCAGTGGGCCCCCGAGGGCACTGTCCCGGGTCAGCAGAGCCTGCCCAAGTGATCGGTGACGGGTTCCACAGGGGATTAAGAGTTGTAGTAGCTGCTGTGTGTGTGAGAGGCAAGGGGTGATACAGAGCCCCTCAAACTTTCACTTAACGTGCACAAATACCTTTGATAAAATGCAGGCGTGGAGGCAGCAGCCTGGGCGGGGCCCCAGTCCTGCCTCCGTGACCAGCTCCAGGTGATGCCCAGGCTGCTGCCCTCGGACCACTCTGAGTGGGGGCCTTGGGCCAGAAAGCAGGAACTCTCCCCCTCAGCGGCTGCGAGGGCCTCACCTGCCCTTCTAGGTCATCCCATATCTCCTGCCCACAACTAAGATAGCCAGTGAGCTTTTGTCCAGTACGAATACCAAAAGCCTAAAACCCACTTCCCCACCCTCTCCCGGCCAGCTGCTGCCAGCAGTGTGGGTGAACAAGCGGTAGGTGAGTGATGGCCATGAGCTATTGCTTTTGAGCTCCACGAGGGTGAGGTGTGGACAGCTGGCCCAAGCCCACGGCCAGCAGCAGTGCACTGGCTACCCAGCAATCCCAGCGGCCAGGGTCTGAGTCCCTCCCAGAGCTATCAGGGCTGGGGACTGGACATGCAGTCTCATGAAGCAATGCCATGATCTCCACTTAGGGAGGGAGCTGAGCCCAGAGAGACTCCGAGCTCAGGGAAGTGGCTGGTGTGTGGGTTCCAGAGGAGCAGTGCTGGACCAGGAGACGGTGAGAGGGAAGGGCTGAGGGACTGGCCTGTGCAGTGAAGGGGAATGGCAGATGTCCCAGGCTTCGTCCTGGGTACAAATCAGAGCAGGCTTTTCCTGCTAATTGAAGCCAGCGATCAAAGACGGGTGTGTGTGGGGGTGATGATGGTTAACCACAATGTGACCTCCTCTTGATCAACCCCTGTCCTCCAGGTGCCATCTTATTCGCAGAGCAAGAGAGAGGCCAAGTTAAGTGGGACGAGCCTGGGTTTAGCAGTTGCCTCACTGCCCTGCTTGGGCAAAGGACTGCATGCTTCTGAGGCTGTTTCATCTGTAAACTGGAGATAATAAACTTCTCTGCTGGGCGGCGGCAGTGAGCATCAGGTTGATAAGGCAGGTATGGGAGTGCCTGGCATCTAGGAAGCCCCAGTCACGGAGGGGGAGCGGTTTACCCCACTCATTTCCCTCGGTCAAAGGCAGGGGACACTCACCGGAGCCACTAGTGAGGCCACACCGCAAGCCAGGCCGGTGAGGAGACGGCCTCCGAGCAGCATCCACATGTCTTGGGCTGCAGTGATGATGGTAAAGCCGGCCACGAAGGGCAAGGTGCAGAGTAAGAGGCTCAACTTGCGCCCGGCGCGGTCCACTAGCCAGCCACCCAGCACGCCCCCAGCCGCGGCGCCCAGGGTCACGATGGCCTGCGGAGAGAGCGTCTGCTGGCTGAGGAGCGCCAGGGGCGGCCGTCCATCCTCGCCCTCCAGCCCACCCCGGCGACCTCGGAAGGAAAGCATGGGGATCCCGAGCTGGTGGTCCGGAGAGGGAGACTCCTAGCAGGGGAGCCTGGTTGGTGCGGCGCAGGATGCTGGCGCCCAGGGGGTGGGAGAAGGGTCGTGGCGCCAGTTCCAGGGAGTGGGTATGGAGGTCTCAGGCCGGGGCGCGTGAGCCCAGAGCCTTACCCCAAACCAGGAGGCCGCGTTGTCGTCGAGGCGCAGGGCCGAGAGCGCGGCCCGACGAAGGCTAGGGATGGACGGGAAGCGGTAGCCGAGCGCGAATCCGAAGCTGAGCGGACCCAGGGCAGCTGCGAAGGCGGCCAGGAAGACGCGGCGGCCGCGGGGAGCGCTGCAAGGACAGGGCTTTGGGTGAGTGGCACTGGCCAAGGGGAGCAGGAGGGCGAGGCCGCGTCAGGCCCGGGTCCCCCTGTCGCTTACCTATCGCCGGGTGCCCCCAGGAGCGCCTGGGCCTCCTCCTGGTCCTCAGGCGTCATGTCCGCGGCCAACGCCTGCTAGGCTACCCCTGGCTCCTGAACCGCCGCGGGTGCCGAGGGAGCTGCCGGCCCCAGCCTCTCACCGCAGAGCCGGCCAATGGGCGATGGGGGCGGTGCAGGGGCGGGATCCACTGCTGTAAGAGCAACGAATGGGAACGCAAGGCGGGGTTAGCGTCCGCGTTTGTACCCGCTCCTCAAATCAAGGAAGACGAATGGTAGCACAGAGGCGGTTGGCGAAGCGCATTGGAACCGCCCCTAGGACCGAGCTGCCCAATGTAGAGGTGGAGGCGGAGTTTGTGTCTGGGCCCGGAGCATAGCCGTCCAATTGCAGTATGGTGCGAACCCGGAGGTGGGGCCAGTAAAACTGCCCCAGAACTGAGCTGGCCAATGAGGAGGGAGGGCGGGGACTGTGTGACTTTTTTGTTTTGCTTGGAGCAGCCTCTCAATCTGGCTTCAACCAATGAGGGACGAAGGTGGAGCACGTGGGCCCCAGCCAGAGACTCGCAACCCGCGGAGGAGGCGTCTGCCGCTATCCTCCCGCTCGCCTGTGCAGTTTCTGCTCCGTCCTACTGGCTGCCCTGGGACCTGGATTGGAGGGGCCTGATCTTTCTGTCTGGCCAGTTCTGCCCTCTGAGAGCCCCAGGGTGGAAGTAGCCTGTCTTGGGGAGTTTCTTCTCAGAGACTATCCCAGCACTCCAGCTCCCGCTGGGCTCCTGGGGACAGAGTTGTGGCCTCCAGATCGTTGACGACCACAGAACCGCCCATAGCTATAGCCTCCAGGTTCCAAAGACCAGTGTTAGGTGGAGTTCTCATGTGTGACTTCTCTGGGCTTTCAACGGTGAACTCCACGCTCCCTGTTAGGATTCCTAACTCTTGAATCTTATTATCTCCCAATGTTGTGTCCCTTGCAGGATTTTAATGGCCTCTCCACTCATGCAACCAAGTCACCGTTGGAGGTGAGGATGATGAAGCTCTGGCATCTCGTCATTTGTACCCGATTCATAGAGCCAACACTGTGAGTGCAGGCTGCTGGGTGGAGGGCTGTGGTAATTCTGGAAAGAACCAGGGCTGTGGGAGTAAAAGGCTTGGCTTCTAATACTTCTCTGGGCCTCTGTTTCTTCATCTTTAAGTGGCAGTGATAATCACCTTCCAGGAGAGCTGTGAGCAGGGTAATGTATGTAAAGGCCCAAACGCAGGCAAAGCAGTAAATGTCAGCTGGTATGATTATGATAGTTTGACCTTTTGCAGTCACCTGACTGTACTGGCCACCAACATTTTTCAGTCTTGACTATGAGATGATCTCTAAAGATAGGCTTTATCTTTAAAACCCCTCTCTGCTGCCAAGGCATCTTGTGCTTGCATTGTAAATTCTAATCACAGAAGCAATAACTGCTTTGGAATCACCTGTTTACTTCTCTCCTTCCCCAATGGACGCGACCTTTTCTGGACAGTAGGCACTTGGTGTTTGAGGATAAATACCTCAAACTCTGGGCAAACTGTTGTAGTCAGACGGTCCACATGGCCAGTGGGGGAGCAGAGGCTTGTTATGTGAGACCAGCTAGCACCTGCTAGCCTCGAGTTGTGGCACCTACGCCTGTTTACTTCTTGGCCCTTGTAAACAGAGGCTATCGCCAGAACAGGCTCCCACCCCTTCTCCCAGCCCTCACTGGGCTAATCAGCAGGTTCCCCTTTTGCCCCCTCTATATATACTCAGATCTGTGATTCCTGTTAAGTCGTGGGTGGCTCTAATTCAGCCGATTTGGAATAATGCTCTCAATAGCCCTTGTTTTTTTTTAATTCCAGGCTAAGAAGAAACTTCAAGGAAAAAAGATAGGAAAAACACAGATACAAGCTGATAAAACTCACAATTTTTTTTAAACATAAAACACAACAGCCAGATCCAGTTGACATGAGGCACTCGGCCTGGCTCTGTGGGGCAGATGGGGAGAGCAAGGGTTCTGGGGTCAAAGAACTCTCAGGTTCAAATCACTTTCCTTTTCTGAGACTCAGTTTCCTTATTTGCAAAGCAGGATTAATAAAGTCTAATTCACAAAACGGTGGGTGGGCTTGAGATACAATGTACAGTTGACTTGGTGTTTTTTTCTCTCTACAGGAAAAGGGCATAACAAAACACAAAGAGAAGATGAGAACAAGAAATGCTGCAAAGAATGTGAGCAGACATACTTGGTTAGAAGCAGCCTAGCAGGTCAACACCTAAGAAAGTGCTGTCTTTACCATTTCCTATTGTCTTCTGATCAAAAGGAGGCAGGCAGCCTTCAGCTTTGCTCCGTCATGGCTCCAACTTCTGTAAGATCCGCCAGGCCAGGAGCCTGTCAAGCACAGCCCTCTGCACTTAGAGAAGACCTGTAGAAGCACTCTTCGGAGCTGCTCTAACAGAGAAGTCATTGGAAATTTCTTCTGGTGGGTGATGTAGGAAAAAAGACATATAATAAAATGGAATCAGAGCTAGCCCTACGGTGCAGTGGTTAAATGCTGTGCCTTGAGATCTGGATCCTACATTGCTGAACGTGGCTCGAATCCCCAGCCCCAGTGGCTTGAAAAACACACCAGGTGTTGTGTGTGTGTCCCAAATCCTGAAAGGAAGGAAAAATGGAGGGGGAAATGGTCGCAGTGTGGCCATGCCCTGTTGGGGGGTGCTCGTTCTCTGATAAGTGCATACACCCTCTGGCAATGAGAAAAAGGGATCAGCTAGACTAAAGCCGAAGGTAAATTACCTTCTTCACCCAAATTAACATCGTTGTGAACAACATCATTCAAATTGGATTTCTCCCCTTTGCTCTCCTCTGGGTATAGATGGACATGTCACTATTTTATGTGCACTTGGTCCAATGCACATTTCTTTTTTTTTAAGATTTTTGCCATTAGGTATGTACACTTGCCAGAGAGTGAGAGAGACAGAGAAGAAAAATGAGAAATCACCCCTGCGGAGGTGGGGTGGGGATGGCCATCTGCTATCCCTTCTCTATTCTCTTCCTGGGATTTTGGGCATGCATGCACACATGGCTGGCGTGAGTTCTCAGCCGCCAGGTCTGGAACTTGAACCGTGCAGCTGGCCGTATGGGATCCAGTGCCTGAATCTCCATGCCTCCTGCTGGCCCCCAGTGCATACTTCTTTCTGCTCAGTATGAGGAGGAAACCAGGGGAGGCAGATACATGTGGGAGGAAGGATATCGTGTGGTTCACGTGAGAGAGCATGACAGGCCAGTGGGGACAGCCTCGGGAAAGGCCTAAGGTTGCCCTGTGCATGCCAGTTTATGTTCTCACCATCCAGGGCTGGCTGAGGCAGGGCTGGATCACAGTGTGGGGACCCTGCCTGGGGTGCCTATTTCTCTCTCACGGACAAAATGGGTGGATTAAAAAACAAGGGGAGAGGGCAGCCCTATGGCTTGATGGTTAAGGGAGTTGGTTCTCACACAACAAACTGCATGGTTTGAGTTCCAGCCCCAGTGGCTTGAAAAACACGCTAGGTGTGTGTAGATGTGTACCCCAAATCCTGACAGGATGGAGAAATAAGAGAGAAGGGATTGTGGCATGACTATGCCCCACTGGGGGGTGCTTTATCTCCCTCTCTCTGGCTCTCTTTTGCAAATGCACATGTTCTCTGGCAAAAAAAAAAAAAAAAGGCAAGGCAAACCCAAACAAGAGGCGAGATTTGACAATAATGTACTTTTGATCACAAGGAGTAACTGTTCCCTGGTTATATGATTTCAGAGCAACAATAAAGCCAGGTAAATAATCTTAAGACTTTTAACAAGCACCTCTAGCCTAGTATTTTCCATGAGACAGAAAGGAAGGAGTTTCTAAGGTCTAACTAGTTAGCATTTCTTAAGCGTCTCTACAGACAGGAACGCAGCTGGTTCCAATCACAGTGAACTGAAACAGCAACGGGCCAAAGGTGCAGAAAGAAAACTTATTTATGATCAATTCCAAAAACAAAGGCTTTTCTTTATCAGAAGAAACATATTATGTGACATAAATCAAAACTGCAATGAAAAAATAATTCTCCATCTAGATATATCAAATATAAGAGAACGTTGCATAAGTAAGAATGAACGTTTTGATTTATTCAAAGTTTCAGTCTAAAACTTCAATGAAATCTACCACCTTTATTACAAGGGGACTGATGGTTCTTGAACAGAAAGAAACAAAGGTCAAAAAAGATGGCACCTAATGTGGGCGAGTGACCCAGACTGGCCGAGTGTGCAGGGTTTGGTCCGACAGATCACCGACAAGGCTCGAAGCCACTTTTGTTGAGAAAGGACATCAGAAACTGTTGAAAGAGTATAAACCTCCATAAGAAAACTAAAGATGGCAAACGAGATTTGAACTCTGTTCACTTCAAGTCAATAATGTCGTCATCTGAGGAGGCCAGGAGCTGGAAGGGGCTGCTGCTGGACACCGGGCTGCCCTCTCTGTCTGCTGCAGGGTCCCTGTCAGAGGTTGTCAAGTGGATGTGCCCTGCGGGATTGGCTTCTGAAGTTGAAGGGCTTTCCAAGGAGCCTGACGTAATCCTGGAGGAAAAGAGTCACTGTGAGATGAC
>AAPY01744863.1:0-14164 GCA_000181375.1 Tupaia belangeri
AGCTCATGGTCCCCCGTGTGTGATGTTGTAAGCCAGCCGGAGTCCATCACTGTTGCTGCAGCCCCAAGGACCTTCACAAGAGACCCCACCCCATCGTGCCACTTCTTGGCGCAGCCACCTGGGTAACCTGAGGCTGTCTTAAGTCCCAGTTCCTGCTTTCAGTGGCATCTCAAGAACAGGATCTGATAAGCCAATCTATAACAATGGAACCAGAGAGGCATGATCCTAAAGTAAAGGCTCTTGGCTTGGCCTTCACCATCCCATGGCGGTGCTGTCTACGGAAGGCTCTGAGGCACACATGGAAGACTGGACCTTTATGTGAGCTTTTGTGTGTGTGCAGTTTCCTGGCAAGGGGTTCTGTGCTGTCAACAGCTTCACTGAGGCTCTAATTCTGACTCGGAATGTATCAGAAGCGTCTGGGGAGGGCTTAAAGAATGGAGGTTCTTAGGCCCATCTCAGGGGTCTGATTCTGCTGGCTGCAGGTGGGTCTGGTGTGCATCCCTATAGAAGAACCTCTGCTCAAAATGCTAGTGCACAAGCAGGCTCTGTCCTGGAGGAAATGTCTCGTGAATTTGCCCAGAGAGAATAAGAGGAATGAAAACCATCCTGCTTTGTTTTGGTTTTGCACATACTGCTGGAGAAATGAGTCCATGCCGAGGGTGGAACGCGCCTTGTTTATCAGCAGCTGAGTGTGAGGGATTACGATCTCACTGCCTGAGTCATCCCGGCTCCCACCCTGGTTCAGAAGACTGTTTTGTAAAGGTCAGGTCACACCACTTGGCCTGGCGGAGTTTAAAGTAGAACCCAAGACTACCTGGTGTTGGCGCAGTCGTAATAATGACGATTACAGTCCTGCTGTATGCTCCCAGTGCCGGGCTTCGAGCCTATGCTCAACGTTTGAGGTGGGAACGTGTAGAGGTGCCACGTGATGGGTGAGACAGTGGGGCTCGTAGGTCTCCCGCACACTAGAGGAGCTACTTGAATCCAGGTGTGCAGTTTGGTGCTGGTGGCGGGAGGACCTCCCACTGCTCAAAGCCGGATGCTTGTCAGAACACGTGGAGAAAAGAGCACGGTGACAGAACCAGAGGTGATCTGGGGAGCAGGAGCAGTTCTAGGAAATCTGGGAGGGCCAGTTGCAACCGCAACTCTCGAGGAAGGGGAGGGGAAGGGGATTGACACCTGTTGCGCACCGACCATGGGCCAGGCTGTATAAACACCCAGTGTCCTCGTCAGGGATAGCTGTGCCGTTGGTACGTTCATTGTCGCCATCGCCAAGGGAGGCCCAGAGACACCGTGTGGTCCCATAGCTGGAGGGCTGCTGCGCTTGCCCCCCTCCTGGCTCTTCTGCTCACGCCTGGATGACTCGGTTCCCACCTGTCTCCTCGGCTTCCGGTCTAGCCCTCATTTCTTCCCTTCCATTTACGTCTTGTTCCTCCCTCCAGGACTAGGCCTAGACCAGTCCCCTTGACTTCCTGCTGCAGGCCTGGCTTCAGAAGCCCCTTGCCCCAGCTGGGGGAAGGGCAGGGCCCCACAAAAGAGCCCGCAACCTCCTTGAGCCCAGCTCCAATGCTGCATGCCCTGCCTGGAGTCTCAGCGCCCTCCTCCCCAGCATTGTTGACCGACAGCCTGGGTCTGACGAGGAAGCAGAATTGCCATTCAGCTGGGACCCAGGGATGGGGGCCTCTGCCAGTAAGTGACACCCTCTGCTTCCGAAAGGCCTGCCTGCCCTGCCAAGCCTGGGGTGGCCACCATGTGACAGTGCCGGGGACACGTGTCTTCTGGGACTGCTTTTGAGCTGGGCAGCTGGCAAGTTTGTTTCTCCACGTCCAGTGGTGGGAGTGGGGGGTGAGCTGGGCTCGGCCTTGCTCAGCTGAGCACAGTCCTCACTGCCCAGCTCGATATGGCACGGACAGCTGGAAAACTGACCATGTGGCTCGACTATCTCAGAGGATTGCTCTATTTTTCCTCAGCATAATTTTTCCATGAATAATCTTTAAAGCTCTTTAAGTGCCTGTTTCTTTTGCAGTTTTATTGGAACATATGAGGACTGACAGTCTCTGTGGGGAACGAGATATCATGTTGAAAAAAAAATCTGGTTTTCATTACGTTTTTCTCGAGAAACCAATATCCTGCCCAACAGACTGCTCAGTGATTGGGAGAGAAGAGAACACGGGGCTCCCGAAGAAGGGCCCTGGGGATTGAGGGTGACGGACAGCGACAGGAGAGACTCGGTCCAGAGGCAGACAGGCCCGGGTTCCCACCCGTGTCGGCCACTTGCGGACCGACTGACCTTGGGCAAGTCACCTGAACCCCGAAGCCCCCCGTTCCGCACCTACAGACAGAAACAGGGTCCTGCCCGTGCAGCCTCCCCGGGAGGAGCAAGCCATGTGTGCGCCTTCCTGTTCACATAAGTGGGTTCTGAGCTTGCCTGGGGCCAGGCCCTGGGCACACTGTCCTGGAGTAGGAGAAGAGGTTCTGCCCTGTGGAGTTTACAGTCAAGCGTGGGGACAGGTGGCCAGGCAGTCCCACCCAGAGGTGCAGGCTCTGACCGGGGGCAGTGTTTGTCGTGAGTGTGACAACAGCACCAAGGACGCCGACAGTGTAACCGCGACCGTGGTGACGCCAAGTGCCCCACTACTACGGCCTCCCTAAGGCGCCAGGACTGCGACAACCCTGCCACGTGATCTTACGCAGCCTCGCAGGTGCGACTGTCACTCAGCTGACGCTGTGTGCGCTGAGGTCAGAAGGGTGCATGAACCTGCCGGGTGGGCAGCCGGCCGGCAGGGGAGCCCTGAGCTCAGTGAGTTTTGGAACACTGGCAAGGGCCAGCGGAGACTTCTGGAAGGTCTGACATTCAGGCTGACACTAGAGTGGAGGCACAGCACTGCGGGGTACCGAGGGACGGCAGGCATGAGGACTCTAGGTGGTAGAGCAGGGTTCTGGAGGGGCCCGAGTTCACTGAGGGGAAGCCGTGGGATTTTCAGGGAGGAGCAGTGACATGCTTGGCTCTGCACTCTAGAAAGCCCATTCTGGCTGGGGAGCAACTGGTCACTGGCCGACAGAGCTGCGGTCGGGCACTGGGGCTCGGTGTGATCCTCAGAGGAGTGGTGCCGTGTACTTAGGAAGCAGGTATGGGGGGACAATGAGAAGTTCAGTAGGGGACTGTCTGGAGGCCATTGGGTAGGCGAGCATGGTGCTCATGGCTCCCAAAGAGGCCATGTGGCCAGACGAGGAGCCTGGTCCCACAGGTTTCCGGCAGCATCCGAGCCACCGGGTCAGCACTGCCTGTTTCAGTAGTCTGGCAGCCCTGCTGCTGCTAACGGGGCGCTTTCCAAGTCTCGCACCTCGGAAGTTAATGGGAGGCAGCTGTGGCAGAGGGGAACTGCTCAACTCGGAGTCACAAGACTTGGGTTCTAGTCCAGCCTCTGCTCTGGACTAGAGCTCTGTCTTGTCTTCTCACCCCGCTGGGCTGCATTTCCTCGCAGGAGGTAGGGGGCCGACACAGCACAGTCCAGAGCTCCTGCAAGTGCCACCCAGAGCCTCTGGGGCACGGGGCAACTCTCGCCCACTCGGAGCGGGCTCAATGTCCTTGGTTTCCTTTCCACCCATGTGAAAGACCCTTTCCCAGACCAGGGACTGGGTCTGCCAGAGCCCTGGGGCTTCTGGGACGCTGGGGCCCCTCCGCGCAGGAAGTCTGTTTGTGTTGAAACCCTGCTCTGGCCAGGTTTCCCGGTTGGGCCTGGGAGCTGGTCACTTTCACGTTCACACACATTCTTTGTTTCTTGTACAGGCGGCTCTCACGGGTCCTTGCTGTGAGCCAAGATCCATCTCACACACCACTTGGAAGGCCCGGTGCCGTGCTTTCTCAACGCCGGCGTCCAGTCTCCCCCGACTGTGGGCAAGTGGAGACGCTTTGTCCCACAGTCAGAGGGCCCAGAATCCCAGGCCATGGGAGCCCCAGTGCCTGAGAGGAGCAGGCCCCAGCCAGGCAGCAAGGTGAAGGGAAGAGGTCTAAGTCTTGGCTCCTCTGCTTGGCCTTGACATGACAAGAGACTAAGATGGGAGTCATGGGGAACAAAGGAGACCTGACAGTCCCGAGTTAATGGGCAAAACTGTCTCCTGCTCTGGAGCAACTCGTGGAGGGCTGAGAGAGGAACCTGTGACGAGAAGGGTCCCCGCGCCTTGCCCACAGCTGCCCTCGTCCACTCCAGCACAGTGAGGGTGTCTCCACAGACCATTTGGGGGGCTCCAAATATGATTCTGGTGGGCAGGAGGCCGAGAAGGCCAACGAGGCCAGAACCAGAGGACAATGGTGGCCACGCGAGGAGTCGCACACACGGGGCCCTCAGGGTGGGACCGAGGTGGCCTGTGAGGTCTGCATGCAGTGCAGGGCTTGAGGAGACCCGGGCATCAAGAAGCTGGCGGGGGTCAGCAGAGTCTGAGGGGCCGAGGAAAGGGCTGCGGTGGTCCCCGAAATATATTCGCATCTGCCAGGTCAAGGGACCTGTGGTGTGGAGTCTGAAACACCATGAGAGCCTGACAGAAGAAGCCTCTGAACTACCACCTGGAAGGCTCTGGACCCCAAGATTCAGCACCCGCTTCTACGAGCGTGTCCTGCCCCAGGCCCCTCCCTGCCATGGGGCTGTGTTGGCCAGCCAGGGAGGGTGACACAGAAACACTTAGGGAGAGGTGGACTAGGCACTCTGCTCTCGCCATAGGCAATCAGGCCGGCAGCACCCCAGCTTGGGTAAAGCAAGGAGGTTTTTTAATTTGCCAGAGGGTGCATGTGCTCACTTAGAGAGAGAGAGAGAGAGCGAGAGCGAGAGAGAGAGAGAGAGAGAGAGAGAGCGCACTCCCAAGGGGAGTAGTCATGCTGCAATCCCTTCTCCATCCTTCCTTCCTTTCAAGATTTTGGGCACACCTGCACACAGGCCCAGTGTGTTTCTCAAGCTGTGGGGTCTGGGACTCAAACCGTAAGGTCATCCATGTGGGATCCAGCCTCCATAACCACCTTGCTATGGCCCTATGGCCTGACCTGAGCCAAGTAGATTTAGCGCCGGCCCAGGTTTGGTGTCATCCTTCTTACATGGACCAAGTGGGGACAGTATATGACTCAGTGCCTGCAGGAACGCCAGGGACATGACAGGTGGTTAGTGGGGCAGGGCACTGATGTGCACTGCACAGATACACGGGGAACGGGACGGAGCCCAGAGGCTCAGGGCCCCTCATGCACCATTTGCAGCACACGCTGGATACAGGCGGTGGGTCTGCCTGGCCCTGGGCTCAGCGGTTGGATCTGTTCTTCCTGGATGCATGAGGCTGGGCAACACCCCAGCATCTTCGCTGTGGCGCGGTGTTATCAGCCTCCTCCCAGGACAGGCGCTTGGTGAGGGCATGTGCTCAGTGCAGCTCCACCGAGACACGGGGGCTGTGGTGCCTCTGCTGCCCCGGCACAGCGGATGGCAAGAGAGGTGGTTTGGAAGTCCGTGGCCCTGCTCCCACCGAGTGCTGGGGACTACGTCCCTGCTCCTGGGGCCTGGGCAGGACTTTGGGACTGTGGCAGAAGTGAGGCTGCACGACTTCTGAGGTGGTCACGAAGAGGCCGTGATGCAGCTCTGGCTAGTCCTGTGGGACCTGCGTTCTGGGAGACAGCCCTGCTCTGCAGGCGCTGACAGTTCCGTGAGGAAGCCCAGGCCACGTGGGGAAGGCACAGGGATGTCTTCCCCAGCCACAGCTGACAGCAAGCATCAGCCTGTGAACAACAATGCGTCCAGAAGACTCTAGCCCCTTTCCTGTGCAACGTCCAGCCCACAGAATGGACGTGTACTGGAATGGTGTTCCATGTCCTACATTCTAGGGTGGCTGGTGACGAGGTAGCAGTGCTGGGCATGGCTGGGGCTGAGGTGAGGGCCACTGGCTCCCTGTCCAGTGCTGTCGGCTGCCAAACACTGGCCTCATCTGGACAGCATCAGAGCCTCCTGGGAGAGGGGGCGCACCTGCCAGCGCTGTGCTCTGGGTTCCCAGACCCCCCCCTAGAGCTCACGGTCCAGTGGGCAAGACGGCAGGCCACAGCCTTCCCCAGGGCCCTGTGGAGTCAGTCTGTGTGCAGCGTTCCGACAGCTGTGCCACCAACAAGTGGGATTAAACTGTCCCAGTCCCAGGGCTAGGAAGGCTCCAAACCTGAGTCGGCCTGAGCCCAGGGGTGGGCTTCTACCTCTAGGCAATCAAACAAGGAGGCCCCACGGAGTGTCTGAGCAGCCTGAGGGTGTGAGGCCAGGACTTTCTTGGAAGCGTGTTCCTGCCCCAGAGTCTTAGAGAAAACCTGTCAGCCGGTGAAGCCACACGGAGGTGGGGCCGACCAGCCCTGGAAATGTCTTCGCCGGTTCCAAAACACACAGAACAGGACTTGCCCTCTCTGGGGGTCATGTTCTTCATGATTTTTTCTCTCCAGGAAAGTATTAGTTCATTTATATAAACTAGACATTAGTTTATGTAACTAGTGTGGGGGGAAAATGGACAACGTGGCACTCTGGGCCTTTCTTCTCCAGACCCAGAAGCTGAGAAGGTTTCTGCATTTCCTTTCTCACAGTCAACTTGCTGGGTGGAACTGCCACACAGCCGTTCCTCGGGGGTGGAAAGTGGGCTCAGGGGCCGTCCCGAGACACTGCGCACAGCCTCGGCTCAGATGAAGACCACCCTGACAGCAATCGAGACCTCAGGGGGAGCCACAACCACAGCTGCTGTCGACGCCAGGCCCCAGTTCTCCCAGCCCCGGAGCAGGTGCACTGCTCAGAGACGAGCGTGTAGCCTTGAAGGGCCAGAGAGCCCTGGTCATCCTGGTGTCTCCCACACTGGCTTCCTTTGCCCCTCGTGACCATGGCCGCCCGCCTGACCCGCTGGAGCGTGAGCTGGGAGGGCAGGGCTCACCTCGTTCTCACGGGCACCTGGCTCAGAGCAGGTGCTCGGCTGGCACAGGCCCTAGGCATGCGAGCCCTGAGGGAATGGATGAGCACCTCTTGGGCCTTTTCTTGGCAGGTGTGGGGGTGTCTGACTGCTGGGAAGAGCCCTGAGCTGGAGCCCAAACCCCTCCTGAGCAGCTGAGGGAGGCTGCGTTCCTCCCATTCCTGGGACTGCAAGAGGCACATTCCTGTCCCCGTCGGGCTCCTGCCATGCAGCTCAGTCTAACTGCCAGACTCAGGAAGGCCTCCCTGGAGCTGGCCCTTGGGCCTGCCCTCCACAGGACCCCCTGGCCACCCTACGACAGCAGCACCGGCCTGTCGGTCATCTGTGGCTGAGAAGGAAGCCAGGACCACTGAGTATATCTGAAGCCTTCCAGACACTCCCCGACCCTCTGGTGAGCCATAAAAACCTTCACATCCTGCTTCCAGGGCTGAAGCCAGGGATTTGGAAAATGGGTGGAAAACACTCCTGTGAGTGGGGCTTGCTGCTCTGTGCAGAACTGCCCGCATCAGCACTTCTCTGGAAGGCCGTGCGGAGTCAGCAGTCGGCTCCAGCCTCTGAGAACCAGGTGTCCGCAGGGCCCAGCAAGGAGCTCGGGGGCCGGGGCTGAAGGTGCAGGTGGCCATGGGGTTACCCAGAACCCCTACACGCTGGGCTCTAGGCGGTCCAGACTGGGCCACTGCCTCAGGGGCTTTCAGAGTGGCAGGAAGACTGACACAGGGCCAGTACGCACAAACAAGCTGCCTGACTACGGAGGGAAGCCCCAGCGCGGAGCTGTCCAGGGAGCTCACTGCAGGAGGGTGGGACCCAGGGGACCGCAGGCACGCCTGTGTGGGAGGCCAGGTGGTACATGTTTCAGGTCTTGCAGGCCAGGGTCTTTGTTCCAATCACTCGATGTGTGGACTCAGCCAGGCACCACGGTGGTCCTCTGCTGCGAGCTCTCATGCCACCTCTGCTCTGTGGAGGAGCCCACACAAGGTAGGGAGGTAGAGAACAGAGCCAGGACACAGCAGGGCCTGGGCGTGACCGCGAAGCCTGCGCTTCAATCTCTAGGGGACTCTGACTGTGGGTGTATCCCAAATATACGAATGAAGTGGGTGCTCCTGGAAGATGAGCCACCTGGAGTGGCTTTGGTACCATCTGAGTCTGGTGCCAACAAATACCCTGGGCGTCCTGTGCACCCCCAGAGCACATACACCCAACGCTGGGCAACAGGCCTGATGACGAAGGTCCAGGAGCCTGGAGATCCTGGGTTTTTCTCAACCTTCCACCTCGGGGCTCTGCTCCTGCCTGTTGGGGCTGTTCAGTCCCAGGCTTCAATCCCAGGGTCTTCCAGGAGCCCCAGCACAGAGGTGTCCCACAAGGGCCCCACATGGCCAGGAGCCTGCACAGCTGGTGCAGAGGTCTGTGAACAAGGATGGCCAAGGCTGCCACGCTGCAAATTCAACCCTTTGGCTCCAGGTCAACCCTGGCTGCCACGTCTGGGCCCTTAGAGGGTTTGGCCCCAACCACGGCGGCTACGATACCTGCGAGATCTTCCTTGGAAGAGACCAGTCTTGGAGAGCTGCTTCCTGGTTCAATTCGGAGCGACAGTCTGGAAACAAAGAATCACAAGGTCAGATGGGCTCTGGTTTCTCACAGGGGAAACCGAACAGGTGGGTTTTGGGGTTGGGATATGGGTCCAGGCAGACTGAGAGCCTCATCCCTCTAGATTGTCAGGGAGTCCTGTGACCAAGGAGGAGAAGTAGAAAGAGTGACGATGGCCCCTCATTTTCTGAGCCTGTAACCTCATGACAACCCTGTGAACTAGATACACGGAGTAGAGAAGGAACAGGAGTGGTGAGGTTCGAGCAGCTTCTCCATCCTCACTGTCTGGCCTGATGGGGTTTTATCACTGCGCTGCAATCCCTCCCAGCCGCCCCTAGAGAGAGGCAGGAGGCAATGGACATGCTGTGAGGACTGGCACTCAATATTTCCTTCAAGCACTGATTAATTTGTGGGCAGATACGACAAAGGGCTTTCAGATGCTAGACCCTCCCTCTCCCAGCAAAACCAACAAGCCATCTAAGCACTCAGAGAGAACTCGCTGGTGCAGCTAAACTGGGAAAGGGGCAGGACCTAAAGCCATGAGCTTGGAAAACTTGCAGCCAAGGGAGGGAAAGGAGGGTTCTGGAACTGGTCTGAGGGTGCAGCATGCACGGCTCCCCGAGACGTCTCAGGGCTGAGTGGGGTCCCTACCCTTCCCTCCTCTGAGTGGCAACAGATCCTGGGATACTTGTAGGAAATGGGGGGAGGGCCCAGTGGACTCCCTGAGGGAAGTGAAGGCTCCACAGGGCTGTGTTTGAAAATCAGGGAGGGGTCAACAGGTGGCGTGGTGGTTAAAGGCACTGGACTCCCACATGGTCGACCATGGTTTGAGTCCTGGACCTGGCAGTTTGCTTTCTCACTTTTACTCTCTCCCTCTCTCACTCTGTCCTTCCTGGTCAAATTGAAATAAACAAATGGATAAATAAAGTTAAATTAAAAAAAAAGAAAGAAAGAAAGGAAAACTAGGGAATCCCTCCTAGAATGGGATACAGCCCCCCCTCCCGTAAGGTGAAGGAAACCCCAATATGGGCCTGTTCCTGGAGGCCACATAATTGAACAGCCCGCTGGCTTCCCGCCTCCATGGAGGCTAAGCCTTCTACTACCCTGGGCTACAGAAGAGGAGGAAGACTAGGAACCCCCCACGCCCCAGTCACAGCCAGCAGGAGGAGACGGCCAGTCCCTCGTACACATGGAGGGCCACCATCTGCCTCCCTGTGTCAGAGCTGTGGACATCCCCACAGAGCCTCCCAAGCGGGGGTCGGAGGGAGGGAAATGGCATGTGGACAGCGAACGGAGGGGGCCTTGCCCAGCCCAACCCAGAGGCTGCCCCAGGGGGCCAGGAAGTGCCCCCACCCCCACCCCAGTGATCTGAGGAACTTCATGGGGTGAGTCCAACAAAACCTGCAGAGTAGGGTGACAAAGCAAAGGACCTGATGAAAAGGCAGACTGGAGACCTGGGGGAGCCGGTCCAGGGTGAGGACAAGAGGGCTGAAGGCCGCCACGTGGAAGTGGGTCAGTGCGGTCAGCAGGGAGACTGCTGAGGGGGTGCAGAGGTTGGCGCGTTAGGGCAGAGTGTGGGGAAACGGGGGCGGGGAGCAGAGGCCCAGCACCCACAGATTCCAGGAATCCCTGGAAGAGAGAGGCCGAGAAATGGCATGGAGGGAGGAGCCAGAGATGGCAACCAAAGGTGTTCCCCCTGAAGTGCAGAGAGTGCACGCTGAGGTCCAGGGAAATGGGGACAGAGCCTCGGGCTGAGCCGTTCCCTTATTACGCCTCGAACACCAGGGAGTCCTTCCCCAGCAGGCAGAGGGCCCAAGTCACTTCCAAGAGGGAAAATCCCAGAAGGTGCTTTACAAAAAGGCTGGCTAGAGACCTCTGTAGCAGCACCCAGGCCAGAAGGCACCAGGGCCAGGTCTGCAGTCCCAAAGGAGGGAGGCCAGGTCAGGCTAGGCCGGTGCAGACAGCTCCCTCAGGAAAGGCGTGAGGGAGCCACGGGCTGCCAGCACTTTCCGTGGGAGGTGAGGGGACCTACTACCTGATGAAATCCAGCTGAAGAGGGGGCCGATTTAAAACAAAGACCCTGGGAATGGGAAAGCTGTGGAGAAACAACAGGTGGTAGAAATTGAATCTGTTTAAAAATGCTCAACAGTGGGAGTTAGGATCCTTGACCACGATGTTTATGTTATAAACTTGGACGAGGTGGTGAGGATAATATAGCTAACGAGAAGTCGGCAGCCGGTGAAGTGGCGTGAAGGAATGGGGAGAATGTGAATAGACGCGTCTCTCATAACCAGAGTCACCTGATGCGGTACGTGATGGACACCTAGTTAAAATGAATCCTATTGATTCAAGGGCCAGCAGGTGGCATGAAGGTTAAGGCGGCTGAATCCCACCTGGTTGATTCCATGGTTCGAGTCTCGGACCTGGTGGCTTGATAATTATACCAGGTGCGTGTGCATGTGTGCCCAACCCCAAATCCCAGGAAGAAAATGGAGGGCAAGGGATTGCAGTGTGGCCATTCCTCACCCCTGCCCTGGGGGGGGAGGGTGTTGATTTCTCACTTTTCTCTCTGTAAGTGCATGTGCTCTGTACCAAAACTAAAAAAATTATTGATTCAAACTTCTTCATGTTATTCCTGACTTCTGATGTTAAGAGGATAAAAGAGCCTCTTTATTTTAGGTAACAGTGTAATAGTGTCTCTTGTGGTAAATAAATACTTATTTGGGACCAGCAGTTAGCGTAATGGCTATGTCGCTGGACTCCCACGTAGTCGACCACGTTCGTGTCTCGGACCCAGCGACTTAAACTCACACCGGGTGCGTGTGCGTGCGTGCCCAAGATCCTAAGAAGAGAATGGAGGAGAAGGGATTGCGGCATGGCCATCCCCCCTGGGGGGTGATTTCTCGCTTTCTGTCTCTCTGTCTCTCTCTGTCTGTCTGGTGAGCGCACACGCCCTATAGCGAAAACCTCTCCAAAAAAAAAAAAAAGAAATACTTATTTAAAGAGCAGCAATTCCTTACATTTTATTCCATTTCCTTTTTCTGGGTAAATTAAAATGAGAGCTAATACTTTTAAGTAAAAATACCAAATGTGGCCGACAGCCATGGTGCAATGGTAACACAAGGCTCTGTGAATGCTAGCCCATATGAGAAGGTCCCCGGTTTGCATCCCAAGAACTCCCTAGCACACCAGTAGGTGTGTGCCCAGGGTCTGGGCAGGGTGAGGCTGGGGGTGGATTGTGGCAGGATGACTGTTGTGGGTACCTATCTCTTTGTGTCTCTATCATGGAAGAAATAATTTAACTTTCTTTAAAAAATGGCAAGTGTAGTAGGCTCCAGTTTTAATAAATTCTGTCCTGAATCTGTCCATCTATTTATCCTTCTCTATGTATATATAAATTTCTGTGCACAGAAAAACATCTCAAACTACAATATGTTCACTTGAGGCTGCCGGTCCTGTTTTCTAGGCAGTGGAAATTGGGTAATTTTCCTTAAATAAAATAGACAAACGGCTGAGACACACAGAGCACTGGATGGGCCTCTTGGCATGATGTCTCCAAAACAGGGGCGGGTGTTGGAAATGCAAGGCCGTGAACAGAATGAGGAAGCTGTCTCCAGGTGTGGAGTGCGGGCTCCTCAGAGTCACAGCCTATCTATCTCTTGCCACTTGAGCCAGGATCTCCCTGGGAAGGGACTCCCTCAATGGTCTGGAGCCTGGGGACAAGAATGCTGGCTTCCTCCCTGGGTTTGTCCACTTCGGCCATAACAAAGGGCCTTTGTGGGACGCTGGCTGACTTGTTTAGCATCAGTGCTGGGGGCTTAATGTCCCTCCCTCAGAATGGAAGGAGTAATGAAATCTGTAGAATGTCCAAGGATTATCTCACAGTCAGAATTATTTATAGTCCATTCTTCTTAGAGGATATTAGTGCTAATAAAAAACTACTGTCTCTTTAATTGTAATACTGGCCCATGAATGGAAAATATTATCCCAGAAAGTGGGATTGATTTTGCACTCCAGGGTACTCTTTTCAGGAACAGCAAAACAGTATAAAAATAAAATGAATTCATTTGTGTGAACATAATTTTAACAGTAATCGCTGGCCTTTATCCATTGTTGTTACTACTATGGAATAGATCACAATTTCATATTCCATTTTATTTTAACAAGTTAGTTTATAATAACAACTAAAGACAACATGGCTATATTCCCAAAGATCATTAGAGCCATCTAGAAAGCTTTGGAAAGAACACAAATTTCCAGGCCCCACCCCAGGCATCTGGGTGGTCAGAAAGTTTCCCAAATGACTCTGATTTCCAGCCTGGGCTGTGATTCGCTCCTGGAGAGCTGGCAGGTGGAGCGCTCTCTGGACAACCATCCTCCTTGGGGTCTTCCCTGGGAGAGGATCATGGATAACCTGGGGGTTATCTCTAGTGGCCACAATCCTCTACAGTTTTCACTGACTTAGAAAACTGAGTAATTGGGCTGGTCAAATTCATAGACATGAGGGACCAGCAGCTGGAGTAATGGCTATGTCGCTGGACTCCCATGCAGTCAACTGTGGTTCAAGTCCCAGACCTGGCAGCTTAAACTCATACCAGGCATGTGTACATGCATGCCCAAGATCCCAAGAGGAGAATGGAGGAGAGGGGATTGTGGTGTGGCCAACCCCCCTGGGGGGTGATCTCTCACTTTCTGTCTCTCTATCTTTCTGGCAAGTACACGCGTCCAACAGCCAAAACCTCTCCCCCCCCAAAAATTCATTGACATGAAACTTAGAGATTGAAAAGTATACTGGCTAATAAAATTCAAAGGAATCATGGTATACTATAGGCAAATAGGAGCATGTAAAGTTGACCTTTGGGTGGTAAATGATCAACCACAGGCTGGCTGAGACTTGCTCTGATACCAGGTCATTTGAAAAAGTGCCTCAAGCTCGAAATGAGCCAAGAGGACAATCAATATGGCGGACAGAGTTGACACTCAATCCTTCTCCCTCCAGATAGGTGGGAATGCTGGCTAAGTCCCCAGGAGTCACAGATGAAGACAGAGCTGAAGAGCAGAGCAAAGTGAGTGGAAGATGAGGCCAAAGGACCTATAGGGGTCTTCATGAGAGCTGAGTCTTCTTCGTAGGGGTTGCCTGGGAGGGAACTGGGGCCTCGGCCAGTGCCAGATGGCAAAAGCCCTGCAGTTGGCTGAGAACCACAAGGAACTGTCTGGTCCATGAGATGGGCTCTCAGAGAACTCTGCTGGCCTAGAGATGCAGCTAGAAAGCGGCCCTTCCACCCAGAGCCATGAGTAGGAAGTCTCTTGTTAGAAACCAAGCTCCATGCCATCTTTGTGAATAGCCATGGAGACCACGTTCCCATTCCCGGGCCCCGTGGGAAAGCCACGCTGAGACCTTAACAGCCGCTCGGTGTGGGGGCCTGCGGGATGGGCGAGGAGCTGCTCATTCAGTTGTGAGCACACTGCACACTGCTGTGCGTGCCGGGCACGAGTGCTGCTGCAGAGAACTGCAATACGCCTACGGGTGGTTGCTCACGCGGCCCAGCAGGACCAGGCTGCTATGGGGACCTGAACAAAGGGCGAGGGCTGGCTGACGACCACAGGACGGGTGGGC
>AAPY01744864.1:0-10886 GCA_000181375.1 Tupaia belangeri
TCACCCTCTTCCTGATCTGCCAACCTCCACCCATTCCAATGCAGGCTCCAAGGCTGTAGAGAATAGAAGGAATGGATCTGGCCCCTGAATTTTTTTTGCGAAGAGCTCCCCAGGAGCCACTCACAAAATTCTTTGTGAATGAGTGACCCGGGCTCTGCCACTCACTGGACACGGGACCTTGGACAAGCAGCCAAGCACTGAGCTATTTTCAGCCTTGGCTTCCTCATCTGTAATACGGAAATGCTATTTCTGTGTTATCTAGTGGCAGTCTTAGAAGAGGAAAGCTGTATGGATCTAGCACACCTTAGATGCTCAGGATACTAAGATACAGAGCGTTGTGGGGGGCTACCTGGTCTCTAGAGCTTTCTCACTGACGAGGTGCTGGACCCACGTGATGTTCAGTGATACGATTTCACAGTCCTATCAGTCCAGCATACTAACCGTAGCTGCAGGAAACTTGTAAATCAGCAATGATTCGGAGAATGTTGTTCATCTGATTGGATCTTTGTTCGTTTTCCATGATGCTGCCTGAGGCAGGGTATGCAGAATCAATGTAGATTAAGTCCAGAAGGTAGATCCCTGAAATTAAAAAAGGCACGTAGTGATGGTGGGCGCTTACCACTCGTCAGGACAAAATGGAAGGAAATTGCGCTGCCCTGCTATGAGACAGGAAGGGCGGGCGACTGACAGAAAACTGAGGTACGATTCAGACGTCAGCTCCAATCCTGACCACTCGCTTTTCACCGACTGCTTAGCTGTAAATCAAACCTCTGAGCAGCAACCAAAATGAATGCTAGTGGATTTCAGCATGTCTAGTGTACACATTCTCCAGCAATAAGGCTTCTTACCTGTGAGCAGACTAGAAAGAGCAGGGTGTGAAAGGGATAGACTAGTGTTTTTCACCAACCAATGAAGTTTAATATTATAAGCCTAAGGCGTCATGTCCAGGGAAACACCCATTTGACTGAATTCAGATTTTTAATGATTCACTTAACTGCCCGTTTGTCTGTCTGTGTATACACACACACACGCGCGCACACATACACACACACACATATGCGTGCGCGCATACCATAAATTAACCAAGGGACTAAAGAAGAAATTAAAAAAAGCAACAGTTCTCAGTCCAAAGAACTAAGGCTAGACAGAATTTTCCCGAGGGTGTGTAGTAAGAAAACACGGTGTGATAGGAACACATGGCTGCGACAGGCCAGTGAAGGCTGGGAGGAAGTCGGGCCAAGCTGCCTGGCCAAGGAGGAGAATGGGCACTGGCTGTGGAGCGTGAGCCAGGCATGGCTCTGGGCTGGCTGGGCAGGACTGTGCCTCAGACTGCTGACATGTGGGTGGACGATGTGCAGCATGTCCTTCCTGCAGCCCCATGGGCACTGCTACTGGGTCTGCCGTCCTGGGGTTGGGCAGAAGGGATGGAAAGCAGAATTCAAGGCAGAAAGCACTGAGCCAGACGAAGGGGAGTGATTGCTAGCTATGAAAAGATAGCTGATTGAGAGGATCTAATGCTCATACATTTCTATGCCTGGAACAAAATTACAGCAAAACAAAGCCCCACCCATAGAGGGAGCCTTTGGCATGTCTCTTCCAGAATTTGTGTGTATATATCTATCTGTATGTCCACATACGTACACACATACACATACATCTAGCATATTAGGTACTAGTACTACACTAACAAAGTCAGTTTTTTTGTTTTGTTTTGTTTTTTAATTTTGCTGTAAGGTGTGTGTGTTCACTGGAGAGACAGAGAGGGGGGAAAGTGAGAAATCACTCTCTGGGAGAGATGGCCATGCTGCAATCCCTTCTCCTCCATTCTCCTATTGAGATATCGGGCATACGTGCACATGTGCCTGGTGTGTTTTTCAAGCTGCAGGTCTAGGACTTGAACTGTGCAACTGGCCATAAGAGATCCAGCTCCCGTAACTGCCATGCCACCAGCTGACCCATAAGCTTGAATTTTTATAAATGAAAATTTGTATATAGTTCTTTTTAAATACCTGTGTAATACTTATAAAAATGAATTACACACTAGACTATGAAGAAAAGCTCAGTAAATTTCAAAAAGCAACTGCCATATTATCCACTTTTTTTTTTTGTAGATTTTTTTTTTTTCTCATAGGGCACGTGCACTTGCCAGAGAGACACAGAAAGAGACAAGGAGAAGGAAAGTGAGAAATCACCCTCCAGACGGGGTGGCCATACTGCAATCCCTTTTCCATTCTCCTCTCTGAATTTTGGGCATGCATACACATGGTTTGGCATGTATTTTTAAGCCACTGGATCCAGGCCTTGAACTGCAGAGTCAGCTATGTGGAATCCAGCACCTTAACCAGCCTGCCACCTGCTGGCCCTATCCCCATTTAAAAAATTTTTACTACAATACATCTAGGATTTAACAAAAATGATTTTTAAAAAATCTGACCACTTGAATACACACAAATGCACACTTTCTCTCTAAGTAACTCTGAGGTCAAAGAAAAAGCAAGGGCCAGTCAGTGGCCTGGCGATTAAGGCATCTGGAACCCAGATGGCTAGCTGTGTGGTTTGAACCCCAGATTTAGTGGCCTGAGAAGCATGCCAAGGATCACGAGGTATCCATCCTCTATGTGTCGGGGGTACTTTCTCATGTTCTCTCTCTCTCTCTCTCTCTGGCGAGAGTGTGCACTTTCTAACACACTTTAAAAAGAAAGGAAGAGAGCAATAAATGATAAAATAAAAAACCTGCTTGAAAACAATGACAAGAATACTACATATCAAAACTTACAGTTTCTGGCCAAAGTGGCAACCAGAGGAACATTTATAGCCTTCAAAGTTTACTGTCACAAACACAGGAATTAACCTGGTACTTAATACAAAAGTTGTGGGAGTTTGGCACAGATGGAAGCACTGCATTACCAGTTACACACTCATTATCTTATTTATCCACCCGACAACTCATTTTATAGAGGAGGACAAGGAAACTCAGAGAGGATGTGTAAGTCGTTTGAGGTCACACAGCTGGTAAATGATGGCGAGGGAGCTGAACCCAAGCCTTCCTCCTCCGGAGCACATGCTTCCTGCATCACAGTGGAGCGCTGGTGCTGGATACCATGAGTCATTAGTCTGCTTTTAAAATAGCTACGCATTGTCATGGGAAACCATTAAATCACAGAAACATATGCTAATGCTTCTCCTAAGAGCCATTTCTGCTTCCTTTCTCTCTGGCAGTAATGTTTCCAAAATTAATAATTAGAAAAATTTCCCTTCTATAGAAGCTCCAAGTTTGATCAATTTTAACCACAGATGTGTTCTTTCTCACAACCTTCTTTTACTTCTTCCTTCTTAAAAATGTAACTCAGTTACCTCCCCACGGATTCAGTAAAGGCAATCCTGAAAATCCTATTACAGCGGCAACCACAGCAAAAAGCATCCTCCAGTACACCTCCAGGGGGTGAAGGGAGGTGGTGCACGAGGCAGCTTTATTCCAGACGCAATGTGCAGCCATACAGCCTGCCTGGCTCAAAGCAGTGGAGCAGAAGCTCCGCCAGGCTCAGAGGAAGGGAGGAGGAAGAGGACAGCTGCTTCCTGGGGATCCACTACAAGCAGGCACCTTCCCTCCTTGTCACACGTAACCCCGAGAAGAAGGTGAATCCTGCCAACGCCTCATAGCAAGTGCATTGGGACTTGAACCTGGGTCTGTCAGGTTGCTGCACACTTGTTCCTATCCACTGGTCATCAGATGCATCTTCATCGAGGAAGGCTCACTGTGTGCTGCCCTGTGAGGTCAGAGCCAGCCCCCGAACTCCCTCTCAGGTCCCTGGTGCTCTGGAAAAGCTAGCCACGGAAGGGATCAGCACACCATATCTCCAGGCCACTCCCAGCCCCTACTTTCACTCTGGGGAGATGGGCGTGGGGGCCCCACCTCATAAGACAGTACATTCAACCGCCAGAGTGTCCACCATCCTCACTACGAAACACGCAGACTCTGAAGTCTGTCTGCTCCTCAGGACCTGGGAGAGTGAGCCAAGGCCACTGCCTGCCAAGGACTGAGTGGAACTCCCAAAAGGAGCCTCCCAAAAGCAGCCTCCTGGCCCCAGAGACCTGAGGAGGCCTTGAGCCTTGGCAACACCTGGACAGAGCCTCCATATAAACTACCTTGGAATCCCACAACAAAAAGTGAAGCAAAAGCAGCAAGTCTCCTACAGTTAGCATTGCAAAAATTCGGGAATTATGTATTAGTCCATAACAGAAAAACGGGGTCTTCATTAGAGGAAAAGTGGGATTAAGGTGTGAGTTTACTTTGGTGCAAAATTTTGGAGGAACCATGCATAGTTTTCTTATAAAACACATTTTCCATGAACTTGCTAAAGCCCCTCACATTTAGGAGTCTGAGCTGTAATGGAATCCTAAGGAACACCGCCGTCCCCTCGCTCCGTGTGGGCACAGGGCTGAGTCCCGGGAGTGGACAGCGCCTGCCACAGCTGCGATCAGATACATGTTGGTATCACTCACAGTTCATGTCTGCCCCTCGTCAGACCCGAAAGCCTGAGAGCAAAAGTGTGTGTCTTGCTCTACAAACTGAGAACAAAGTGCACGTGAGCTGCTTGGGAGCAGGAGCGTGAAGGGGAACGCACAAACGAAGGCATGTTTTCTTTACCCCACACAGTGCTCTAACACGGCACCCAGTATCATCCCTGTTTTGTAGCTGAAGAAAGACACGAGAGTCTTGGGATGACAGTACTAGCTAATGTTTGCTGAGCACTTACTATGGGTTCTAGGCCCCATGCTAAGAGCTTTGCCTAGATTACTGATTTCTAAGAACAAGGCTATTGTTGGAGGTTGTAGTCCTTCCTTTATAGAGGAAGAAACTGAAGCAGAGAGGTTACATCACTTCTTTGAGGTCACACAGCTGGGAAGTGGCAGAAGCAGGATTCAAATGCAGGTCTGTCCAGGCTGCCAGAACGTCAGTGCTCCTTTAATTCCGGGCAGATCCTCTGGTGCCCGTCAGCCAGTGAGGCAAGACAGGAGCATGAGTCAACCCTCCCTGGGGCACGGGGATCTGGCTCTGCCCCCCGAGTGCTCCTCTGGGGTCCACACTCTCCAAGACAGCGTATGACTATACTCCGGCCACCTTTCTTGCCACATCTACCACCTGCTATTCTCCACTGCCCTCACACCCAGCGTGGCTTATCTGTCCCAGGTCCCATCGTTAATGACGCACCCCTGGTGTCCTGACAGGCAACTACGCTGCAAGTGAGAGAGTGTGGGGCCTGCAGCCAAGAGGTTGGCACCCTGACTCCGTCATTACCAGCTGGGTGGCCTCACACAAACCTTTGTACCTCAGTTTCCTTGAATGTGAACAGGGGCAATGCCAGTGGTTGAAACGAGTCCCTGGCCCAGGGCCTGGACAACTGAAGTGCCCAGGGACCCGAGCTGACCCTGAGCTGGCTCCAGAGTGAGGTCCCAGTCAGAGCAGCAGTGGGATTCCCATGGGAGGGATGAGCCCATGTGGGTTTGACAAATCAGGGATGGCACTCAGATGCTAACCACATGGTGGCCACCCTGCAGCTAGACCAGTGCTGGGAGCTGCCATGTGGACTGGGACAGCTCGGCGGGATGTCTCAGCTCCTAGCTACTTACACAGAGCTGCTGGAGCAGATGACACTGTGCCATTGGCCTTGGGACTGGAGCAGCCACTGGCACTGGCTGCCTTGGGACTGAGCAGTGCCAAGGATGGGCTAGACTGGGAGAAGCAGGCCATCGGGAACACGCCGCAATGGTAATAGTTGCCATCTGCTCTTTACTTTTTGCACCATGCAGCGACCCTGTAAGTAGGTTCTCTGAGTCCCATTTTCTGGATGACTGAAGCTCAGAGAGAAAGAATTATTTGATCAAGGTCACACTTGCAAACTCACAAATGCGGAAATCAGGATTTGAACTTGGGCCTGAGAAGATGCGGGACAGAGAGCAGTGCTTGAGGCTGGGGCTGGGCATCATTCCTGGAACAAGGACGAGGGTCCAAGCCACAGAGGTGGGGGTGTGAGGACCCTTGCTATAGCCTGAGCCTCTGGTTCGCAGGACACTGCTGGTAGCTGGCACCTGCACCAGGGTGTGCCCGCCTGCAGACCGGACCTCCTCTGAGACAGACAGCTGTCCAGACCACGCTCTGCTCTGCTCCTTCTTCTGTGCCCCGGACAGCGCCTTGGTGACACTACTGTGGCTGCCACATGAGTGCCAGCCAGACTGCCGTGGTTGGGGCGAGATCCCCGAGGCCAGGGTGCAGCCCTCAGCTGGCTCTAGGCAGGAGCCCCCTGCCGCAGACTGGCCGGGTGGTCAAGCCTGTTTCCTGACAGTGGATCTGGGCTCCCCACCAGAGGTGTCCGCAGATGCCCGAGCCCCAGGGCGAGGGGGCCAGGCTGACAGAGGAGGTGCTCTCCTGAACAGACACCCTCCAAGCTGAGGGACACCCTGCTTGGTGGCGCAGAGCCCTCCAGCAGCCAGGCGCTCGCAGCCTCCCAGGCGGGCGCCGCCTCCTGCAAGCCCAGAGACTCACTGCCTCCTTGTTCTCCCATCACCACCCTGTCTCTTTCCCATCCCAGTCTGGTTTTGGCTTTTCTCACACAGCTATCTTTTTAATAAGGAAAATTTGCTGTGTTGAGGGAAAAAAAAACAAAACCAAACAACCTTCTGCAGCATAAAAATGTGCCACATCTCCATCTTACACTTTCCATTTTCTCTCTCTCTTTTTCAAAGTTTGAGATGAAAGACTTTCTTTTTTTTTTCCGTGTCCTCCTGTTCGGCTTTGAAAAGATCACTTTCAAACTTCAGAAGGGAGGAGTGCTGGCACCCAGAACTGTACTTGTGTGGTTTGATCACATAAACTGTCCTGATAAATGCCAAATGAAATAACAGGGCAGAGCTCATTAGGCTGTGTGTGTGTCCGTGCGTCTGTAAGAGCAGAGAGCAATTCCATTCACCACAGGACGAGCTCTCAGCAGGCAGCTCAGACTCCCTGAGAAGATGGAGAAGACGGTGAGGATTAATTAGTGCCTGCTAATTAACATCCCTCACGTAAAACAAGGCCTTCGAACAAATCCTTGCTGAAAGAACACTCCTTGTGTGGATCTGTAGGAAGCTCACTGTCATGCTTCCTAGGTCTGCAGAGGGTAGCAGGCAGTCATGCATCAGGTGGGTAGATGCCATGTTCTTGGACATGCACGTGGCCCCACTTGGGTCTCGGTGCCGTGGCTTCTGGATCGCAAAAGCACGTGGGCCAAGTCCTGCAGCCTGCACAGAACTTGGGGTCCAAGGGGAGCCAAAGCTGTTCCTGGCTTCCCACGGGGAATTGAGAACACATCCACAGATACCCTCACAGCCGGGGGGTTACCTAGCCATCTACAGGGGGAGGGGGAGAGACCTGCTGTTGCAAATGTCCCCCCAGAGAGCGAGGGCTGGTAGAGCTTGTGCCGGGTTCTGTGCAGCAGTAACCCGGCGTAAGGAGAAGGCATTACTCTGGGTGCTGTTACTGGGCCCGTTTTGTGCTGGACACTGTGCTAAGTCTATGACACGTACTGCTTCATTTCACCCTTCAACAGCTCCGTGGGCAACAGAGAAGAAACTGACTCTTTTGTCAACCCAACATCCAACCACTCCCTGTCTTTCCAAAACAACCCTCGATTCTCCTTCGAGGAAATTATACCTGCCATGCTCATAATCCATGCAGTTGTGGTAGGCCTAGTGAGTCTACCCCTTCACTTATACAGAGGTAACCTTTTTTTTTTTTTTTGTAAGTTTTTTTGCTATAGGGTGCATGCGCTTGCCAGAGACAGGGAAAGTGAGAAAGTGAGAAATCACCCCCAGGCGGGATGGCTATACCACAGTCCTTTCTCCTTCATTCCCCTCTTGGGATTGGGACATGCACACACATATGCCTGCCATGACATGCACACACATGCGCCTGTCATGACATGCACACACATGCACCTGCCATGATCTTCAAGTTGCCGGATCCGAGACTTGAACTGTGGAGTTGACTCTGTGGGATCCAGCACCTTAACCTCCATACTCTTGCTGGCCTACAGTTTTTGGGTTTTTTTTTAATAACCCTTTGGGAAAGAAAAAAAACACTCACCAATAATTCAGCGATAAAAAGAAATGAAAATTAAGATAATAAACAGTCTATATATGATGCAGCTATGTAACTCTAAGAGGAAAATTCACGGCCTCACATACTTACATTAATAATTAAAACATAAAAAATAAGCAAACTTAGTGTTCATTACACAGAACTAGAACAAGGAACGCAAAAGAAAGGAGGAAACAGTCACAGAGGACCCACCAGGAAGGTGCTAGGTTTGCATCCCACGCTTCCCAGCCGGCTGGGTGAGTGCATGAACTCGAGGTCCAGGCCGGCTGAGGCTGGGGGTGGATCGTTGCATTAGGAGCTGTAAGGGGTATCTACGTGTGCCTCTCTCACATGGAAAACATAAACCTTCATATACACATGTCTACCTGTGTAGACAGCTGTCAAAGTAGAAATATATAAATTAAAAAAAAATCAAAATCTGAGGGGGACCAGCAGGTGGCGTGGTGGTTAAGGTGTTGTACACTCCCACATGGCCAACCACAGTTTGAGTCCCGGTGGCTTGCTTTCTCACTTTCCCTCTCTCTCACTCTCTGTGTCTCTCTCTGGCCAAATTAAAATAAATGAATGAATAAAAATAAATAAATAAATAAATAAATAGTTTTTAAAAAATCAAAATCTGGTAGAATAACAAAACTGAAAGTTGGCTCTCTGAGAAAGACGGACAATCTTTTGGGTTGAGGACAAAAAGAAAACTGAATCAGGGGTGAGAGAGGGCACGTGATTCCAAATATGGATGAGATGTGAGAATAATAGTGTTATTTATTTATTTATTTATTTTAGGTTTTTGCTATAGGGAGCATGCACTTGCCAGAGAGAGACAGAGACAGGGTAAGTTAGAAATCACCCCCCAGGAGGGACGGCCATGCCACCA
Organism: Tupaia belangeri; assembly: GCA_000181375.1. Classification (NCBI taxonomy): domain Eukaryota; kingdom Metazoa; phylum Chordata; class Mammalia; order Scandentia; family Tupaiidae; genus Tupaia; species Tupaia belangeri. Next base: position 9,009 of record AAPY01744864.1, read on the forward strand.
TCCCTCCTCCTCCATTTTCTTGCTGTGATTTTGAGTGTGCATGCCCATCTGTGTGGGTTCCAAGCTGCCACGTCCAAGATTCAAACCACATTCGGCCACATGGGAGTTCAGCATCTTAACCACCATGTCACCTGCTGGGCTCAGTATTATGTGATGACAACATTTTGAAAATCTAAATGTAATGGACACATACTGGGAAAATCTATCTTTTCAAAATTGTCATAAAAATACACAAAAAACTTCAACTTACTGGGACCAGCAGTTGGCCTAATGGCTATATCACTGGACTTCCACGTAGTTGACCGCGGTTCAAGTCCTGGACCCTGTGGCTTAAACTCACATCGGGCGTGTGTGTGTGCATGCCCAAGATCCCAAGAAGAGAATGGAGGAGAGGGGATTTTGGTGTGGCCATCCCCCTTGGGGGGTGATTTCTCACTTTCTGTCTCTCTGTCTTTCTGGCGAGTGCATGCACCCTATAGCAAAAACCTCTAAAAAAAAACTCCAAAACAAAAAACTTCAACTTATCAATGAAGAGAAAAATACCGATACTGAGAAAGAAACTATAATTAAAAAGTACAATAGCTTGATGGTTTTATGGAATTCTTCCATAAAACCTTGGCAGAAAAACCAAATGTCATTTAAATGATTCCAGGGCATATAAAGAAACAGAACTATCTTCAGTTGTCTTGTGACTCTAGCACAACTAAGACACCAACACCTGACAGAGGCAGCGTATTCATCAACAAACAGGTGCACAGGTTCCAAATGAAATACTATCACATAAAACTCATTAGTGTTTAAAAGTAATAATATCAGCAAATCAAATGAGTGGTTTAGTAAAGGAATAATAGGCCAAACAGGGTTATTGTAGGAGTGCAATGGTATTTCAATGTATGATATTGAGAGATGTTGAAATGTCATCACTTTAATATCCACCCCTAATAACGCAGTGCACTAGAAACAGACTTGCTTAATCTGATAAAAGATGCATATTAGAAAATTAAAACAGTGTTCTTAATATTAAAATCCAATCAAATAGGACCAAGTCGGAGTGCTTGCCACACTGCTGTCAGTCACCGCTATTCCAGGTGGGCAGTGAGACTGTTAGAGGCTGCATCACTATTGCAGGTGGTATGATGTTAGGTTATATAATTGGGCAATTTAGATTAATCAACTGAAAAACTACTAGAACTAATAACAAAGTTGCCATCAAATTAAATATGCACAAATCAACACCATCCTTATACACCAGCAGTCATCAGACAGGAAATGTATCGGAAGACAGAGTATGTACAGTAATAGCAAAAGCATCAGAGGAGTAAACTTCGAAAGAAATGCTTATGACCTGCAAGAATAAAACTGAGTGGATAGAAATATTATATAACACTTATTAAAATGACATATGCACATACCCAGACTTAGTAATCCTTTTTTGAAGAATCCATTGTACTAAAATGAAAGCACAGTTCATAAGAATATGAACCCTTTCACTACAGCTCTCTGTATTCTGGATTTGGGAATCCTTTTTCCTCCATTTCTCCACCCTGCCAGTATTCTGGGCATGCACACGTGTGCCTGGCATGTTTTTCTGAACCATGGCTGGCCATGTGGGATCCATCTCCCCACGCACACCACTTAACCACTGTGCTATGGGGTGGCCTGAGAGACAGAGTCTTGCCGTGATGTCCTCCTGCCCCAGCCTACCAATTAGCGAGAACTATAGGCAAGTACCACTAGTCCTGTCCTGGTTAGGTTAGGCCGGGAACTGAACCTGAACCTCCTACGTGGCCTTTGCCTCCGAATACCCATGTTAGCAGTGCAAGCCCCTGGCGGATCCTCTTTCTCTCCTTATTAAGGGAAGGCAACAACTTTCTTGGC
>AAPY01744895.1:0-10681 GCA_000181375.1 Tupaia belangeri
GACCTCAGCCGTTGGAGCCACTTGTCTTGAGAGGTAACTGAGCCCATTGCAGGGTGGAGCTCAGCAAGCCATGGCCGGTCCCCAAACCCTTACTTCCGGCCCCGATATCATTCTTGAACTTCTCCTCTGAGTATCCAGTAGCCAGCTAAATATTTCACTTGAATAACCCAAAGCCACTTCAACTTCAAGAGCTCAAACTGAACTTCCTGCCACATGGAGTGCCCCTACCCCTGCAAAGCAGGTACCCCAACTTAGTGGTGACACCGTGGGCTCCCAGGTGTCAGCCAGAAATGATGGTATTTATTACCTGTTGATGATAACGTGTTTAGTATTCCCAACTGGACTGGTCTGAGAAGTATTTCATGTTGGCTAAATTCTCTTTGGAAGCCAAATGATATAAAGTGATTGAATGTTTAAAAAAATAATAAAAATGTAAAAAATAATCATCTGAAGAAAATGCAAAGCTATTTGATGATGATGTGGATAGTAATGTCTTTGTCTTGACTGACATGCATGGTAATGTTACCCATCGTAAAGGTACGTGCGGTTAAATGTAATATAAAAATATAATAATAAAAAACTTAAAAATAAAAAATAAATTACTGACAGGCATTTTTCACAGATGATTATCAATATAGTACATTTGCCTCTTTATAATTGAAAACCGCCTAACACATTTAAGTTAAGCAACACTTAAGTATTTGTTGTAAAACAGTGAACTTTGATACACAATAAAAGAAAAAAAGAAATCTGCATGGTCATTCTTCACCCCACTCTCTACAAGAAACGCACCAAGTTCAGGTTTTTATTTTATAAGTAATTCTCAACATCTTTTTGTTTTCACCCCCACTGCCAGTAGCTGGGTCCAAACCACTGTCATTTCTTTCTTTCTTCGTTTATTGCCAAAGGGCACATGTGCTAGTCAGAGAGAGATCGGGAGAGAGAAAGTCCCCACCCCTGCCTGGGTGTGGTCACACCACAACCTCTTCTCCTCCGTTTCTCTATCCTGTGGGATTTAGGAGCAACCACACGCTCCTGGAGTGTTTCTCAAGCTGTCGGAGCCAAGACTTGAACCAGTTAGCCTTGTGAGCTTCAGCTGCCTTAACCACCAGGCTATGGGGCTGGCCCATCAAACCATAGTCATTCTTTTTTGTTCTTTATTAAATTTGCTAGAAAGCATATATGCTTGAGAGTGGGAGAGAGAAAGAGAGAGAGCGAGCGAGAGAGAGAGAGAGCATTCTCCCCCAGGGCATGGTCACGCTGCAATCCCTTTTCTATTTCTCTGTCCTGTGGAATTTGGGACATGCACACATAACTGGAGTGTTTTTCAAGTCACTAGGTCCATGATTTGAACCATGCAGTCAGCCATGTAAGATCCACTCACCTTAACCACTGGGCCACCAGCTGGCCGGAGGTCACTGTTATTCTATCCATGAGTACAATAGCATTTTATCTGCCCTCCCTCCTTTAATCTCATTGCTTCTCATTCCTCTTCTCCCTGCTTGGCCAGTGCATATTCCCAAAAGCACACATCTGATTGCATTCCAAGTACATGGATGCTGGCCACTAACATGGCACCGATGGGGTTTCGTAAGAAGGAGGTTGTTTCCACGTCTCGGTGACATCACTCCCAGGCCTGCTTGAAACCCTGCAGGGCCTTCCAATGAGACAAATACCACCATAGGGCAATGTCTGAGCATGCACTCGGTAGTTCTCGGCCATTCATCAGCATTTATTACTAGAGATAAGCCATGCAGACTCAGGGGCGAAAGTTCATTCCTGGGGAAAAACTATTCGATCATACAATGTTTTGTGGTCCTCCTTCTGGAATGAATGTTTGTGTCCCCCAGATCCATGTTGCAGTCCTAATTCCCAATGTGACGGCGTTTGAAGGCGGGGCTTTGGGGATAATTGGGATAGGGCTGGGTCAGAAGGGCGGGTCCCTCGTGTCAGGGCTAATGACCTATTAGAAGAGGAGGCGATATGGATGTCTCTCTGCTCTCTGCCAGGTGAGAACACAACTAGAAGACAGCTGTCTGCAAAGCAGGAAGTGGGCCCTGATCAGGCGCCTTGACTGTCAACCTCCCAGTCCCCATCACTGTGAGGAATTAGTGTGCGTTACCAGTCTATGGTAATCCATTATAGCAGCCTGTGCTGACTAAGCCTTCAAAGCGCAACCCTCCTATACAAAACCCTACTCTTTACTGTTTACTTTCTCTCACCTTGAAGAATTTAAGTTAAATTTAAAATGTCCCCTGAGAGGGAACCAGCAGTTAGCGTAATGGCTTTGTTGCTGGACTCCCACGTAGTCAACCGTGGTTTGCGTCCCGGACCCGGTGGCTTAGAACTCACACCGGGCGCGTGTGCGTGCGTGCCCAAGATCCCGGGAGGAGAATGGAGGAGAAGGGATTGCGGCATGACCATCCCCTCGGGGGGGGGGGGTGATTTCTTGCTTTCAGTCTCTATGTCTCTCTCTGTCTGGCGAGTGCACACGCCCTGTAGCAAAAAAACCTCTCCAAAAAAAAAAAAAAAAAAAAGTCCACTGAGAGGATTGATAGTGGACACAGGTTTAGAAACACTCTGCTGGAACCAGTAAGGTGGTGAGGTGGTTAGGGCCCTGGACTCCCACATGGCCGATCATGGTTCAAGGTGGAAGAAGCCAGACTCAAAAGACTGCCAGTAGTAGGGCCAGAGGGTGGTACATCAGTTAACACAATGCTGGACCTATATGGGAGAGTCATGGGTTCACGTCCTGGAGCTTCTTCGCACATGCTGTGTGTGTTCATGTGTGACTGTGATCTGGGCTCACTGAGCCTGGGAAGTCCCCACTAGGAGTTCCTGTCTCACTTTCTGTCTCTGTCTCTCTCAGAAGAAGAAATAAACAGATATTTCCTAAAGGCTGCATGATAGATTCCACCTATCTGACATCCTGTAAAAGAAAAAAAACTATAGTTATAGAAATTACATCAGTGGTTCCTGGGGCTAGGGTGGAACAGGGAGCTCTAAGAAGCATGAGAGAACTTTCTGGATGGGCAGAAATACTCCATGTCCTGACCGTAGTGGTGGTTCCACAGATGCACATGTTTATCAAAGCTGACGGGTCTGTAACCCTGATACGAAGGCCCCACCCTTCTGATTTAAGCTTATCCCATTTGTACACAAATGATATCTCAGTTAAGGTGCTGGACTCCCACATGGCTGAGCACGGTTTGAATCCCAGGCCTGGTGTCTTGCTTTCTCACTTTCCCTCTCTGTCTGTCTCTTACTGGTCAAGTTAAAAAAAAGAAGAAATTAAATTAAATTAAATAATTCTTCGGTTAAACAAACAAACAAACAAAAAACAAAAAACTATCCAATTAGTGACACTTTAGCCTTGTGGTAAACGCTACCCAGAACTGGCAACCACGGAGGCAAGCCACTGAGCGGGTCCATCGCTGCCCTCTGGAGGATGAGTAGGGTCACTACGCAAAGTGGCGAAGACTGGCAGGTGGCTGAAGGGCCTGCCAACAGGCTGTTGGAGGGATGCAGGCGAAGTAGGCCATTTCTTTAAACCAGAGTGATGGCAGTGAAGATGGATAAAAGTGGGCAGATTCTGGGACTATTCAGGAGACAAAAGTCACTGAGCTTTGGGGCCAGCTGGACACATGGGGTTGGCAACAGCCAGGGGCTGAGGGGCTTCCGGCTTCTGCCTGGCCTATGTGTATGGTGGTACCTTCTGAAGCGGAGAACCCTTGGAGAGGGACTAAGGTGATTGTGGGAGAGCCTGTGTTTAGCTTTTCTTCCTTCCTTTCTTTTTCTTGCTTTCTCTCTCTCTCTCTTTCCTTTTCTTTCATTGTCAGAGGGCATGTGTTATCAGCAGTGGGAATAGGGGTGGGGAGGCGAGAAAGCACTCCCCAATGAGGCATGGTCATGCTGCAATCCCTTCTCCTCCAGTTCTCCATCCATCTGGGTTTCAGGCATGCACACACACAAGCCCGGTGTGTTTTTCAAGTCACCAGGGACAGAATTCAAAGCACAGTGTGGACCCCCCGTGTGGGATCTGGCTCCCTTACCTCTAGAGTTAGAGCTGGCTCCTGTATTCAGCTTCTCCAGAGGAGTCAGAAGAGTCTCAGAAGAGAACATGTGATGTCAAGGAGGCACCTTCTGGGTTATCCTGGCATCTGCCAGCTTCTTTGAAAACCGTTTTCCTCTCCATCCAGGGGGAAGTTCCTGAACCCCAGCTCATACCTGGTAGGGTCAAGGATCGACCACCCGAGATGGGAAGAGTCCAACCAGTAGCTTGAGACTCGACATGAAGGACAGGCAGAAGGCCAGGAGTCAGAGACTTCTCTGCATGAACTGAGAAACTTCCCCTGAAGGACCTGCTTGTCCGTGGCGCTCCTGGCCCAGCCCTGCTTGCTGCCCCTTCTGAAGTCTGGCTGTCCGACTCTGACTTGGATTCTGTAAGGTAATCTAACATTCTTCCAGTAATTTCCTGGCTTGCATTAAACTAATCTGAACGGGCTTGTGCTCTTTAAAATTCCTAAAACCTCAACGAAGACATCACAGAATCGTGACTGTTATAATCCTGGCCTTTAAAAAAAGCTCTGTTGGGCCATTCACCAAATTGTCTACGAGTATTTTAATTCACTTTATAATAATACAGATGGCCCCAGACTTACGTGGCTTGATTTATTCTTTTTCAACCGCGCAATGGTTTATCAGGATATTAAATGTATTTTTGACCTGTGATGGTTTATCCATCATAGGCCAAAGAGCATCTGTATTTAAACCAACTTTGCAAGGCAAATCCCCCATTTCTTTCCTTATCCTCGCCGCATTTGCTGACTGTTCTGTGCCATTATTCTGCCAGATGAGCTGTAGAATCAATTTCTCAGATAAAAAATTCTCGTGGAGACTTCCACCGAAATCACATCAAATTTATAGATTACTTGAGGGAGGATTGACACTTTTACAATCCATTTCAGGAACAAGGTCCATTTCTCCATTGATTCGAGTCTTTTTTTTTTAAATGTCCTTCATCAGCTTCAGCATATATCTTTGTAAATGTTTTGCTAAGCATATTCTTTTTTGTTCCCCCTGACACCTTCCAACTTGTTATTGCTGGTGAAGACGACAGGCATTGATCTTGATTATTCACCACCGTGTAGCAGCCTCTCTCTTCAATACTCTGATTAGCTCTCCCAGTTCTTCGGTTTATTTTCTTGATTTCTCAGGGTGAACAAACGCATTACCTGTGAATAATGATGATCTTTGTCTCTGCCTTGTCAATGTGTATAATCCAGCCTTTCTTTTCGTTCTCTTATTTCCTTAGCTGGTACCCCCAGAATGAGCACAAATACCAGCTGTAATAGCAGGCTTCCCTGAAATGTTGCTACCTTGAAGAGGAAGACCCCAATGTGAAATTTCCAGAGCTGGCATCTAAAGAACGCGGATTCACCGGATGTTAATAGTTTTATTGCGAACAAGGTATAATGGGGTCAAATAACTTTAGGTGGCATGAACAAAGACAAACTTGTTTCTTATTTGCTCATCGCCAGAGGGCATGTGTGCTTGCCGGAGAGAGACAGAGAAGCAGAGCGAGAGAGAAAGCATTCCTTCATGGGGCATGGTCAGGTCTCCATCCCTTCTCCTCCGTTTCTCCATCACGTTGGGATTTGGGGCATGCGTGTACCTGTGCTTGGCCTGTTGACATTTTTTTTTCTAACTTCAGCAGTAATCAGAAAATGTAATGTTAATTTGCAAGTGTGCGTGCATGCCCCAAATCCTGAGAGGATAATGGAGGAGAAAGGATTGTGGCATGGCCATCCCCTGTGGAGGGTGACTTCTCACTTTTCCTCTCTCTGTCTCTCTTTGGTAAGAGCACACCCTGTATGACAATAACAACAAGAAGAAAGAAATAGAAGTAATCTGATCAACGGTTTTAGATGTCTATGGAGATGGTCATGTACGTTTTGCCTTTTAAGTTGGTCTAGTGAGAAGGAGATTGGAACGGAAGGATTCTGGGAACACTCTCCCTTCTTCGAGTCTGAGTTCCAGCCCTGCCTTGCCTTCTTGGTTCTGTCTCCTCCCCATGCCCAACCTCAGCCAACTCAGAAACTAAGACACTGAGTAGGCTCTTGTTTGAGAACTTGGACTGAAGGAAGAACTCAGGTTAAATGTCAGTTGCATCATTAAAGAGTTTTAAATTATTTGCAAAGTAAATACTTAGAGCTAATAATGGTTGAGTGCTTATCATGTACCAAATATTCCACTAAGTTCTTTAAATGAATAATTTCAATTTAATCTTCCACTCTCTCTGTATTAGATATTGCAATGTCCATTTTACAAACTGGAAAACAACCATAGAGAGGACATATATTAACTTAGGTCACCAAGCCAGTTCCTCTCCAGTTCTAAAGCCAGATTCTGAATCTGTCTGTTTGCCTCCAAAAGCCCACACTCCTGAGTTAATAAACTAACCCTGCCTTTCGTTAAACTGCTGTGCCGTAGGCCCAGCCCTTGCTCTCTCCTTTAAAGATCTTATCTTTTTAAATAATTATTTTCATTTAACTTTCTTTATTTATTTGCTTATTTTAGAGTGGCAGAGTGAGAAAGAGGGAAAGTGAAAGAATAAGCTGCCAGATCCGGAACTCAAACTGCAATCGGCCATGTGGGAGTCCAGCACCCTTAAGCACCATGCCACCTGCCGGTTCCACAATCCTGTCTTAATCATCACGTATTTGGGTTTTTTGTCTGGGTTTGGTTTTCATCAGACTTACTAGACGCGTAGTGGCGGTAGGAGCAGAGAGAACCGTAAGAGCAAACCCGAGGAGAGTTTACTCTGCACGCAGCGCTGCTCTGGGCTGCATGACTCATGGCCTTGTCATGACGACTGAAGAAGGGAGGGACTATTGTCTCATTCACAGATGAAGAAACTAAGTCACAAAATTAGTAAGTGACTTGTCTAAGGAAACACAGCTAGTGAGTGGTGGAGTTGGAGCTGGAATTTAAACCTAGGCAGCTTCGATTTAAAATCGTTTTTTAAAAAATTTTGCCAAAGGGTGTGTGTGTGCTCACTGGAGAGAGAGAGAGAGAGTAAGAAAGCAGCCCCATGGGGAATGGTCACACCACAATCCCTTCTCCTCCATTTCTCCTTCTTTTCAGGATTTTGGGGACATACGTGCACACACCAGGTGTGTTTTTCAAGCTGCCTGGTCTGGGACTCAAACTGTGTGATTGGTTATGTGGGATCCAGCTGCTTTAATAACCGCACCACCAGCTAGCCCTCTACTTTTGAATTTATTAATTCTTTTTTTTTTTTTCAGAGAGATTTTTACTATAGGGAGTGTATGCTCGCCAGAGAGACAGAGAGACAGAAAGTAAGAAATCAGCCCCCTGCCATGGGCGATGATCTTGCTGCAATCCCTTCTCCTCCATTCTCCTCTTGGGATTTTGGGCACGCACGCACATGCACCTGGCATGAGTTTTAAGCCGCCAGGTCCCGGACGCCAACGGTGGTCAACTAGGTGGGAATCCGGCGATGTGCCATCTGCTGGTCCCAGATTTATTAATTCTTTTTTCTTACTTTTATTTTTCTTCTTCTAACTCTTTGAGATATATGCTGTTTCATTTACTTGTAGTATTTCTTCTTTGTTAATAAAAGCATTCAAAGTCATAAAATGAGTTTGACAAGAATTAACCCATGGACTCCGATATTATTGATCTTTTCAAAGAAAATAAGCTTTTAAAAAAATGTTTTCTTTCTTCTTCTTCTTCTACTTTTAATTTGCCAGAGGACATGCGTGCCCACTGGAGAGAAAGAGATAGAGAGACAGAGATGGGAGAGAGTGAAAGTACCCACAATGGGGAGCGGTCATCAGTCCCTTCTCCATTTCTCCAACCTGTTAAGATTTTGGGCATGCACTCACTTGTGCCTGTTTGTTTGTGTGTTTGTTTTTTGAGAGATTTTCGCTATAGGGCGCATGCACTCACCAGAAAGACAGAGAGAGACAGAGAGACAGAAAGTGAGAAATAACCCCCCATGCTGCAATCCCTTCTCCTCCATTCTCCTCTCAGGATCTTGGGCATGCACACACATGTACCTGGTGTGAGTTTAAGCCACTGGGTCTGGGACTCGACTCGTGGTTGACTACATGAGAGTCCAGCAACATAGCCATTATGCCAACTGCTGGTCCTATTCCTCTATTTTTTTTTTTTTGGCCTGGTGTGTTTTTTAAGCCACCAGGGCTGGGATTTGAACTGCATAGTTGGCCATGTGGGATCTGGTTCCCTTAACCACTAAGCCATGGAACTGGTTGTTAAGTTTATTTATTTGTAGTGGAGTGCATGTGTGCCTGCACCTTCAACAGGGTCCCATCACAGTGACTGCCCTCCGGGTGATCAGCATCTTGGGCACGTGTGCACCCAGCATGTTTCTGTGGACCGGGGTGTGAGGGTGTGATGTCCAGTACTGCAGCTCAGTGTACTAGCGACTGTGCCGCTGAGGCTGGGCCTAGCTTTTATTTAGTGAATTGTCTCCACTGTTTTTCTGTTCTTGCTTTCATCCATGTATGCACTTATATTTGCTATTTCTTTCTTTCTGCTTGTTTTGGGTTTCTTTCTTTTCTTTCTTTCTTTCTTTCTTTCTTTCTTTCTTTCTTTCTTTCTTTCTTTCTTTCTTTCTTTTCTTTCTTTCTCTTTCTTTCTTTCTTTCTTTCCTTCCTTCCTTCTTTCTTTTTTTCCTTCCTTCCTTCCTTCCTTCCTTCCTTCCTTCCTTCCTTCTTTCTTTCTTTCTTTTTTTTTTTTTTTTTAACTAGAGAGACAGAGAGGCACACAGAGCTAGAGAAAGAAAGCACCCCTCAGGTGGAATGGTCATGTCATAATTCCTTCTCCTCTACCCTTCTCCTTGCAGGCTTTTGGGCACACACACGCACATACCTGGCATGTTTCTCAAGCCACTGGGTCAGACAATGCAGTTGGCCATGTGGGATCTAGCTGCCTTACCCACCAGGCCATGGAGCCAGGCTCTAATTTTGTCTTTATCTAATTTTTCAAGATGGAAGCTTACTTTTTTTTTTTTTTTTTTTTTTTGCTATAGGGCACTTGCACTTGCTGGACAGAGACACAGAGAGAGAGTGAGAGAGTGAGAAATCACTCTTCAGGGGCGACAACCATGCCACAAGTCCTCCATTCTCCTCTCAGGGTTTTGGGCATGTATGCATATGTGCCTGTTGTGACCTTCAAGCTTCTGGATCTAGGACCTGAAACACGGAGTCAGCCATGTTGGATCCAAGCGCCTCAACCTCCACACCACCTTCTGGCTCCAGAAGCGTAAACATTTTATTGTGTATGTATCTCTTTTCCCCCTAATATGAGCACTCAGTACTATTAATTTCCCACTGATGAAATACACACAACATGAAATCTGTGCTACCTGCAGCATTGTAAGGGTACAGTAGCACTCTCCGTTGCACAGCAGGCCTCTGGAACTCCTTTGTCCTGAGTGACTGAGATTCTGTACTCATCACACAGCGACCCCCTGTGCCCCCTTCCTTCAGCTGCCGGCAGTCACCGTTCTCTCACACAATTTTATGCGCTGTGTTTTCATTTTCATTAAGTTCAAATATTTTCTAACTTGCCCTTGAGACACTTTTATATACAAGTGTATTTTTCAATTTCAAAATATTTGAGAATTAATAAAATTATTTATTTAATTTTACTTATTATTATTAATTTTTAATTCACCAGAGAGAGAGAGAGAAGGAAAGTGAGAAAGCAAACAGCCAGGTCCGAGACCCTGGAACACCACGCCATCCGCTCGCCCCAATATTGGAGAATTTAAAAATACACTTTCCTACTATTGGATTTAGGTTTGATTATGTAATGGTCAGAAAATAGCGTATGATCTCTATTCTTCGAAATTGTTAAGGTTTGTTGGATGACCCCGAACCTGGTTTATCTCAGTGAGTGTCCCACGTATATGTGAAAGGAGGGATATTTTGCTCTTGGAGTGGTCTGTAAATAATGGACCGACAATGATGCTTGGATCTTCTATATCCTTTCTATTTTTTTCCCTACTGTTTATTGCAAGAGGAGTGTCTACTCCCCAAGTATAATAGTAGATTTCTCTGTCTCTCATGTTAGTTCGATCGGTTTTTGCTTCATGCATCTTGAAGCCCTGCTCTCACATGTGTACACATTTAGAATCTCTAGATCTTCCTGGCAAATCAATCTTTTATTATGATGTAATATCTCCTTTGTACTTGTCGGATGTTAATATGGCCACTCCAGCTGCTTTTTGATCAGTATTTACATGGCATAACCTCTTTTTTGGGGTCATTTTACTTTTTCTTACGTTTATTTTATCCATGGCATGCATATACACACATGGTGCGGGGGGGGAGAGAGAGAGAGAGAGAGAGGGAGAGAGAGAGAGAGAGAGGGAGGGAGAGAGAGAGAGAGGGAGGGAGAGAGAGAGAGAGGACGAAGCACCTTGGACAGGGTCTTGCCATCTCTTTATCTCTTCTCCCAGCTCTCCAGTTCGGCAGGCCCTCAGGCGTGTGCACATTCACCACAGTGTTTTCAAGGCAGCTTGGGAATCTGAACCCACCCAAGTCAGCCACTTGGCTTCCAGTGCTGCCGTCACTCTGCTACTCGACTGCCACCAGGCCAGTCCATCATTTTACTCTGAGTTGATCTA